>JAOXNR010053562.1:0-14020 GCA_028571225.1 Parsonsia alboflavescens | reverse complement strand
CAACGCCTTCTTCATCTTTGACGCCCTCGACCTTGTGATTGGCCCCGGTGGAATTGATGGTGCCCGGCCTCCATCAATGAGTCTTTCCATAATGATTTAACTCAATTATGTCTACCAACTTTCCATAGTGTGGCACTACTCCTTCCCTTTGTCTTGGATCACTAGAACTTGAATAGCTCTTCGTTCCCAAATTCGCAAAACACTCAACTGTTTTATGCTTTTAACCTAGCCTCCTGCTCAACCGTTCAAAATTTATAACCATTTACATTGTAAGCACTAAATCGTCTACCTTGAACCATAGGCCCTTTAGATAGTGCAATCAAATCATCAATTTCTCTTCCATGGACATTATTCGAATCTACAAATAAGAAATCAAAAAAAGGGATAAGTCTAAGAAACTGCAATGCTCCACACTATTATTAAACTCCCTGATTAGTCGTAATGTCGGAGAGGAGCCAAAACTTTCTTCCAACTTCCGAACCACATTAAAGTTCCCCCCACCAGCTAGGGTCCCGATACTATCTTTGAAACTTCTGCCATCTCCATCCACAATAATCTACAAGTAATGTAGTCACAAGCTGCATAAACAAAAGACATTGTTCAATCTCCCTCCAAACCCATATATTTTTCGACTTTGCAAGACAACATTTGATTTGTGTCCCTCACCATAGAGACCATCAACTCAGACCCCCAGAATAACCAAATTTTCCCATTTGAATTTGAGTAATAATGAGGCAATTTGAGTTCATATGCATATGAAACAATCTTTGAAGTGTTAACCATAGGCTCCAAAATAGCAACAATTCGAGTTATAAGGTAAGATATGAGTTTTCAGTTTATCCAAACAGATTGAGTTACCTATTCCTCTTATATTCTAGATCAAGAGGTTCTTCATATCGATTGATTGGAGGATGAGTTGGGTCGGGATTGTTGTCCTGTGACCACATTTGAAGGAGGGATGTCTTTCTTCTTCTTAACAACAATGGGAGGGGCTGATTGTACGTCACTTATCTCTGGAATTTCCACCTGCAGGTAACCCTGGACTAGGTTTATTGCTTCTTGATCCGAGGTAGAATCTCCTGATGTACTTGAATGAGCTTCTCTTATCCTTACAGAATCCATGGTTGCCACTTGAACACCTGGAACTATGATTTCCTTGGTTTGTAGTGCATAATCCCCTATAATTTGTTCTGCTTCTTCTTCAGTGTCCCCACAGTCCTCTGTTGGTTGATTTGTGTTTCCCGAACCTGAGTTGCCCTTACGAGATGGTTGTTTCACTGCCTGATTTCCTGACTATGTACTTGCCCCCCAATCTATCTTCCCACAACCTGAGCTGCCATTGTGCACCTGAGTTCCCATTGGTTCCTTGCCCTCGGCTGGAATTTTCTGCTTCTGCACTGTCTGTAGCAGAATTGGGTCCATGGTCTCAGCATCCTTTAGCTTCCAGGCTTGCAAATTTTTAACTTTAGGGTTTTGCTAAGTTGTCCGTGTAGCCACTAGGTTTGTTTGCTTTTGTGTCCCCTTTAAGTTTGGATTTTTCACATGACAATATTCTTGAGAGTGACCGATTTTCTTGCAGAAAGAGCAATAATGCAATGTATTTTCATACTTGATCGATTGCCAAAAACCCGAATCCTCCTAATTTATCCAGATTTTGTTTTGTAAGGTGTGCAACAGATCTAGCTTGACACCCACTCGAGTTGTGGGTCTCGACATATTGGCTGTGGGAACATCAACCTTTAAAGTTTTGATTATCGATGTAAACAAATGCATGATCTCCTTCCTGAAAAAGTGAATGGGAAGATTAGGGAATTATATCCATGCCGGAATTGTTGATGGTTAATCATTTACATGGAACTGCAGCGCCGCCACTGGGTGCAAGGAAGATTCGAATGGGATCTCCTTCTCTCTAGTTTAACTTAACTTCGGGTGCAAGGAAGATGGCGGCTGCTGCGCCGCCACCTAACCCTACCCCACCGGCTGCTCCACGTCCATGGGGAAAAAGATCCTTTTCCTCCTTCTTCAAGGGCCAACCCAGCGGTAGCAGCACATCCCTACCAGTTTCGTTGAAATCGCCATAACTCTTGAAGAGAGAATCGACTTTTTTCTTCTCCAAGGAGGAGGTCGAAAACCTATCAACCCCATTCAAGCTATCATTGATAGGGAAATTCTCATACAGAAAACCTTCACTCAACATAGTTCGAAAATTGTTCCAAACAATCGGACTTAAGGGAGACTGCACTACCGGCTTAATTGATGCAAGGCACGTCTTAATTTGAGTTTCCCATGAAGATGACTGCTGCCATCTATGGCTGAAAGGAGTTTGGATGCTCAATGGTGTCTCGATGTGAGGGCTTAAATGGATGCTGCAGTTCCATGTAAAGGAGGAACCATCAACAATTCCAGCATGGATATAACTCCCTAATCTTCCCATTCACTTTTTCAGGAAGGAGATCTTGCATTTGTTTGCATCGATAATCAGAAAACCTTTCAAGATTGATGTTCCCACAGCCAATGTGTCGAGACCCACAACCCAAGTGTGTGTCGGGCTAGATCTATTGCGCACCTTACCAAACAAAATTTGGATAAATTATGAGGATTCGGATTTTTGGCAACCAATCAAGTATGAAAATATGTTGCATTATTGCTCTTTCAGCAAGAAAATCGATCACTCTCAAGAATATTGTCATGTGAAAAATCCAAACTTAGAGGGGACACAAAGAACAAACAAACTTAGTGGCTACATGGACAACTAAGCAAAACCCTAAAGTTAAAAATTTGCAAGTCTGGAAGCTAAAGGATGCTGAGACCATGGACTCAATTCTGCTACAGAAAGTGCAGAAGCAGAAAATTTTAGCCGAGGGCAAGGAACTAGCGGGAACTCAGGTGCACAATGGCAGCTCAGGTTCTAGGAAGACAGATCGGGAGGGAAGTACATAGTCAGGAAATCAGGCAGAGAAATAGCCATCTCTTAATGGCAACTCAGGTTCGGGAAGCACAAATCAACCAACAGAGGACAGTGGGGACACCGAAGAACAAGCATAACAAATTATAGGGGATTATGCACTACAAATCGAGGAAATCACAATTTCGGGTGTTCAAGTGGCAACCACGGATTCTGTAAGGATAAGAGAAGCTCATTCAAGTACATCAGGAGATTCTAGCTTGGATCAAGAAGCAGTAAACCTAGTCCGGGGTTACCTGCAGGCAGAAATTCCAGTGATAAGTGACGTACAATCAGCCCCTCCCAATGTTGTTAAGAAGAAGAAAGACATCCCTCCTTCAAATGTGGTCACAAGAAAACAATCCCGACGCAGCTTATCCTCCAATCAATGGATATGAAGAACCTCTTAATCTAGAATATAAGAGGAATAGGTAACTCAATCTGTTTGGATAAATTGAAAATTTATATCTTACGTTATAACACGAATTGTTGCTATTTTGGAACCTATGGTTAACTCTTCAAAGATTGTTTCGTATGCATATAAACTCCAATTGCCTCATTATTACTCAAATTCAAATGGGAAAATTTGGTTATTCTGGTGTTCTGAGTTGATGGTCTCTATGGTGAGGGACACAAATCAAATATTGTCTTGAAAAGTTGAAAAATACATGGGTTTGGAGGGAGATTACACAATGTCTTTTGTTTATGCAGCTTGTGACTACAGTACTTGTCGATTATTGTGGATGGAATTAGGACCCTACCTGGTGGGGGGAACTTTAATGTGGTTCGAAAGTTGGAAGAAAGTTTAGGCTCCTCTCTGGCGTTACGGCCAATCAGGGATTTTAATAATAGTCTGGAGCATTGTAGTTTCTTAGACTTATCCTTTGTGGGCAGTGGCTACACGTGGTACAGATCCACTTTTCCTCCTCTTTGGCGAAGGTTAGACAGAGTCTTGGTGAACGAGAACTGGCAAAACACATTTCACAGCGCCTCTGCGGAACATTTACCATGCATTCCTTCATATCACAGCTCACTTCTCATCTCCACAGACGTGGCTGGAGTAACATAACCAAGGAATTTTCGTTTCCAATGCATGTGTTTAAGGCATAAGGATTTTCGAGGAGTTGTAGAGTTTTCATGGCAGCACCATATCGACGGAGATGGAATGCGATAGTTGGCTGGAAAATTATGCAGATTAAAGCAAACTCTCAGAGTATGGAATAAGGAAACTTTTAGTAATGTGGAGGGGCTGAGAGCTTGGTTACCACCATGGAAAATTTATTCATGGCGGCGATCATGGAAGAAAACTGTGAGAAACTGCATAAGGCACGGGTTGATTTGGTATTTCATTTGAAGAATCAAGAAGTCTTTTGGAGGAAAAAATCTAGATTTAAATGGCTCAAGGGAGGTGAAGGGAATACATCATACTTTTCGAATTATTAGCCTTCCAGGAAGGCAGCACTTTAGATTTACAAAAGGAAAGATAAGAAGGGGAATTGGCTAACAGAAAGTAGGGATATTGAGCATGAGGCGGTGCAATTCTTTTCAGGTTTATTGACAGGAGATAAGGGCTGCCAACAAGACCCACGACATTTTACAGCAGCAATACCAAAGGAGATTGATCAGGAGAAGAACAGGGAGCTCTCGGCTCTACCAGTTTTGGCGGAAGTCCGGGCAGCAGTCTTTACTTTGGGGGTTTTGTGAGTTGGAGGAAGTCTGGGGAAGTTTTTTATAGCTTTTTGGGAGTTGATAAAACCAAAATTGTTGCAGGCAGTCCGAGACTTCTGGTCAGGGGTGCGTATGCCACAACACTTCACATAAACTCAAATTGTTGTCATTCCAAAGATAGACAATCTGACGACTTTTGCTGATTTCAGGCCTATTAGCGTTTGCAACATTTCATCCAAGGTAATTGGGAAGGTAATTTCTCTTCAACTTTTTAAGTTACTTCCCAATTTAATTTGTCTGAAAGAAGGGGGTTTTGTAAAGGGCAGGAACATATCTGATAACATTCTGTTAGCATCTGAGTTAATTCATTCATTGAATAAGAAGCGTGTTGGGGGTAACATGATCTTGATGCTTGACATGTTAAAGCTTTTGATAGAGTGAAGTGGTCTTTTCTATTGGAGGTGTTAGAGAAATTTGGAATACAACTGCTTGGCTTTTAACAAGTTCCGTGTCACTATAAATGGAAAGTTATGTGGATTGTTTCCCTAAACCAGAGGAGTTGGTCAATTGGATCCTTTATATCCTACCTTATTCATATTGATTGCAGAAGTGTTTTCACGTTGTTTGCACAATCTTCTGTATAATGGTGAACTGGGAGATTTTATCACGGAGCCCATTAGCCTTCTTGTTTCACATTTAAGTTGTGCAGATGATATCATTATCTTTACAAGGGGGCTGAAACGAGGACTCATGAGGCTGATAGAGTTTCAGGAATTCTATCAAGCTTGCTCGGGCCAGAAAATTAATTTTCACAATAGTTTCATGTACCTATCATCCCATATTCCTTCTCCAAGGAGAACTAAATGAGATAACAAAATAAGAAAAAAAAAGGACCTAAATAATTATCTATTTATGATTCTTATCAAAAGACACTAAGCATAGTTATCAAAAGAATTCAAACAAATGGAGAATCATACTAGTTCAACTGGTAAAAGGGAAAAATAACTTTCTCAATGTAACAAAAGTAAAGGAAGAAAACTAAAATTTCTAATGTGATTTGTTGGAAGATTGAGAATTAATAGCATATGTTACAAATAGAAATTTTGATTAGGGGAAAGTTCCGAAGGCGAAATCCCTCCCACTGGACTAGAGGCCCATAGTCTAGTTGGATGTAAATTGAGGGATATGCGCGAGAGGGCAGAGACCAGAGGGAGACGACTTTAACAGGGCCGACACACCTAGAATGTAAATTACATATAGAAACTGAATAGATTAGACATATTCCTTTAAGATAAACAATCTTCATTATGTCATTTGGCTATAATTTAGGATGACTGTAAATCTTGTCTTTACACTGCCTTGTCTACATTCCCAAGTCTTGAACATTACACATAAAGTTCTCTTGATAAAAGCACCATAAAGATTATTGACAGTTAAATTATTTCACGTCAATTTTCTTGTTAATTGTTCAATCTAAACTTTTTGATAGTTTAGCTGTGAATAATTTTTTACACATCTTAAAACATTGTCAAAATTATTAACAGAAAAGTTTTTTAGTGTTAAAATATACTTGACGAAATAAGCCTAAAGCATCCATCAATAAATATGTCTAATGGGGCTCAAAAGTGAACTCTAGGTTACCCCAAAACCGCGATGATGTCAACGACTACAACCTGACAAGAAAGTAGAGATGGTCATTGGAGTGGGCTATGCCTAGGGAAGAGCTCCAATGCCTAAGTCAGTATTCTGAGAGTAATCGAGTGTAATTAATTCTCAAAAAGACTGTCCTTGTCCGTACACTTCTTATGATTTGATTATATAGAAAAGAAATCAATTACCTCTTTCATCAAGGCTCTGCTATTATGTGACAATAGGCAATTAGGATAGTTGTGAGATAGTGTAGAATCCCACCAACTGTTCCTTGAATTGTCTAGTGTCCCTTGGTTGGGATATCTTGCCATTCACGTTTCTGTTGAGAGTTGCGAGCTTGCTAACCGACCTCTAAACCAACATCACGACCTGCCCGTGGAAGTTGAGGGTCTCGACTATCTTTTCTAGGAGGTCGTGCTGAGTAGTCATAGGCTTGTAGCGGATGCTAGGAGTCGTGCACATTTAGTCGTGGCATGGAAGGCGTGTGAGACGAGTTGGGAGTTACTAGGTCGTGGGTCGTGGTCTAGTAGTACCTCTCTAGAGCTCAATTAGGAGGTCGGTGGTAGCAGGTTGTTGCCCACCTTTCCTCGTTGACTTCATAAGTCTAACTTTCAAGTATTAAAGGTTAGGGCCTTGGGTCCATTTGAGTTGACTTCTGTTCAGGTTTTGCCCGTTTATGTTGACCTGTCTGAGTCATACCTATTTCTCCCATCATCACCCCCCTTTAGGCCCAACGAGCTCAGAGGTCATGGTGTCTAAATTACCGTCTTGAAGTCTTATCTGCTGATGGGTAAGTCGATTTCTTGTAAAGACTAGTTTTGGGGTGCCTTACCATTCTCGTCTCCAGGAGAGAGCTGCAAGCTCGCTAACAACCTTTCGGCCTCAAGCGGTGTGTTAGGAGTTGCGCACACTTGGTTGAGGCATGGGAGGTATATGAGACAGATTTGGAATCACCAGGTCTAAGGTCGTGGTCCAATGAGACCTCTCCTGTGCTTATGTCACAGGTCCATGACCTAGGAGGAATGTAGAAAGTGTGTGTATATAGATTACAATAGTCTAGAAAGTGAACTTGTTATATTTCTTCATCATTAATTATGCTGCTGTTACATTATGCCAATTCAAAATCTCAATAATGGATACACAAAAGGCATGACTTCAGAAGGCTCTTCCCTAGCTGCTTCTAGCCCAGCAGAGACCACAGCCTGGTGATTTGTGTTACCAACTTGAGCTTGACAGTCAAAATCAGAATTATCTTGCTTCAAAGACAATTTCTCATCATGTTCAACTTCCCCCTCATAAGCTACATCCTCTAATTCACCCTCAACAGGACTCTGCACCTGGAAGTCCCAGAAATTGCAAACGATTACAGAATCAAAATGTTAGCCTACTCAGAGGAGGGATAGAAGCTGAAGCTAAATCTAAGAAGTTCCCTTTGCTAGTAGTAATTTTCAAGAATGTTATACAAGCTGAAGACACTAATAAATATTTGGGAAAGTTATTTCTTCTCCATTTTATTTCAAAACCTGAAACTTGTGTATTATGAATGTCATATAACGGACCGCTACAGTGTAATGATTTCCTATTAAGCTAGAAATGCTTACTATTGATAGGAAAATCAGAGAAGTAGTAAAACAACTAAAGAAGAAACTGATCTAGATATTAGGCTCCAGGTAAGATGAGAGATATAAAACAAGAATTCACACACCTATTAGAGACTTGGAATTGCAGAATAAAATGAAGCAAAGTATTGCAGCTCAAAGAGATATTAAGCAAGAACAATTATTAAATTAAGTGTAACTATCCTCTACTTGCTAAAATCTTCAATTATAGAATAACTGATTGTACCAACCATAAATAGACAAAAGTTTTCAAGCAATATTATCAACATCATCTCTCGATAAAACAAAATTCGTTGAATCATCTGGAAAAATACCTAAGACCTTCCACAGTTTGTGATTGATTTTTCTCATTCTCATATATCTCCCCATCAATATCTTCCCCCATTTCAAAAAAATCCCTAGGCTCTAAATGCATTACAACACTCCAATTATCATCTCCACCATCCTTAACATAAAACACCAGTTGTACTTCATTTGCTTGGATATAAGGTTCCACATCTACATTATTCCCAATATGTATCAAATACGAAAAATTAATGGAACTGAAACCATGCTTGTCTCTTCTAAAGCCTCTATTTGTTGTAGTATTAGCCCACTCATATTTGAACATACATACTTGGAACTATCCTTGGTAGTTAAGCTCAATTTTGTCAACTAACTTGTCATAATAGGGAATATCTCCAAACATCATATTGTTGTCCCTACTGCTTGCATAACTTCTAGTATATTGTTATCTGAACATATGGTTTATAATACTTACTTAAGGTGAGGTTCAATCTCTTGGCAATTTATCAAAATGTGGCGATGCGCTTGGAGCTTTCTAGTTGTGACGACTCAAAGTACGATGAAGAATCCACAGGTCTTCCACTTTGGGGGGATAAACTACAACCACTAAGAAATGCGTTATTTGTTGGCTAGTCATCTACAAGTCTAGTTCGATTAAAAACGGTTTCGATTTCCTGAAGTTATCTCAATGCAAAAGTGAGGACCTCACAAGCAAAGTATGCCTCAGCCATAGAACCTTCTGGTTCGGCCTTGTTGTGAACATCGAATTTCATGCTTCCAAGAAATCTAGTTGAATAACATAAAAGAAAAAAGTGTTGTTAAAAAATATTGGATAAAACTAGTAGGCAAAAGTGTACCTCCCTAATGGATACATCCACCGAAATTGGACCAGTCCGCTAAGTTTAACTTCATCAATGAGATGTACGGTCCAATTAGTCTACTTCTTCTGGGGACACTCAAAGTATGGTAGAAATAGACATTGGTGCACTTGGGGTAACATCACTCGGCCTTATGGAAAAGGTGGCCTGGCAGGTCGCTCTCTCAACCGGGCAGTCTTGGCTTATGGCTTCAAGCAATGGTGGAAATTTCGGTCCTCCGACTCTTTGTGGGTTCTATATTTGAAGATGAAATATGGCTTTCAATCGAGAGAGGAACCAGTTGAGGGACACTCATGGGTGTGGCGATGCATGTAGCAATCTTGGGCTTGGGCTGAGCCGCTAATTGTACTAGATGAGGACGGCACTCACCTTTGGAATTTGTCTTCCACCGGACAGTTTAACATCTCAGATTGCATCTCAGCTTGGAGGAGGAAGAGCTGGATGACAACATTACAGAGGATTACTTCCACTCGAAGATACCACTTTCATGGTCCATCTTCATGTGGAAGTTAAGCAATAGGTATTTGGCGACAGATGAGATGAGATCTCGATTAGGCTTCCAGCTAGGCTCTTGGTGACACTATGAGGAGTCTGGAGAAACGATGGAACATCTCTTTGGAACCTATATGATTGCTATGGATGTTTGGTCTCATTATTGCTGAGCTTTTGGAGTGGTTGAAGGATCAATGTAGCTGGAGGAAAGGCTACAACAATGGGGTAATCAGTCTCGGAGATTAGGAGTCCTAGCAAAACTCATTCTGTCACTCATTTGTCATGAAATTTGGATGGCTCGGTGTGCCTCGTTTTATTCCGACGAAACCAGCAACAGTAGGAAGATCATGAACAAAATTAATTGGAAACTATATCACATCAACAAAGCATATAAATTGGCTTTCTTAGATGGTTTATTACATAGAATTCATCCTTAGCTATGAGTTTTGAAGGTATTCTTCACCTACCTATTGTTTTGTAAGGATTCCATTCCCCTTTTCTATTTTATTAATAAACAGGTAGGCCGCCTAACCCACCGTCTTAGACGGTTTTATTAAAAAAAAAGGACAAAAAAAAAAAAAAAGAGATGTACGGTCAAGTGAACCATTACGGTAAAGAATGTTAGAGGGAAAATCATTTCCATATGACATAACATCATAATAATCAGATCTTGCAGCTTATCTAAATTAGACAAACTTATTTTTTTGCTACATAATTTTCTGAGGAATAAGCAGAACTCGATAATGACTAAAACAACATCATCCGGAAGAGTGTTCCTAATTGCAATTGGTATCATTTGTCGCATCAAAAAATGAGAGCCATGACTTTTCAATCCAAATATTTTGTTTCTTTCCAACTCAACACATCTAGATATATTACTTGACTAACCATCAAGACACCTTAAATGTTTCAGTTTCAACAAAAAAAATTTCTTGTTTGCATTGGTCATAGAGTACACAATTGAAGGTGGTTTTCTGGGTTTATTTAGCCATAAATCTAGACGAATGCCCATCTTCATAATATCTTTACGGGCATTAATATTGTCTTTCATCTTGTTTGAGTCATTAATCAATGTGTAGACTACACTATCACAGATATTATTTTCTATATGCATCACATCTAGATTGTGACGTAATAAATTTGTTTCTCCAATATGAAAGTAGGAAAAAAAAAAATGCTCTTCTTCCTCCAGTGTTGGCACTGATGATCATTAATATTCTCATTTTGACTGCTCTTTCCTTATTAATATTGCTTGTTCCACCAGGACATTTCCAAATTGTACATCAGTATTCTTTACCTAATCCCATATTTCCAAACCCGATCAAGTTCTTAGAGGATCCTGTTGCTCTTCTTCTCCATTAAACATCACCTTATTCAACCTAAATCTGTACCCACAACTTAGAAAGAAACGATGGCAGATGAAACAAAATTTATTGGTTGTTCTTTTTGGAATTGCATCTTTATTTGCATGTTGGACATGCCAAGCCACCATCCGTGTTCCAACCTGATAGAGTCCCTAATTGAAGAAAATCACTGACTGTCCACAGTAAAGTTGCATGCATTTTAAATATATCCTTTGTTTTGACATCAAATGTATCAACACCATTCTCCCAAAGCTCTTGCAGTTCATCAATTAATGGTTGCAAATAAACATCTATATCATTCCTCGGTGCAGACTTCCCTGGGATGATCATGGAGAGCATGAATGATGAAGGTTTTACACAAGACCAGGGTGGAAGATTATATGGCATAAGAATAACCAGACTTTCACTATAACTTGTGCTTATATTCCCATATGGATTTAGGCCATCGGTACATAGTCCTAAATGCACATTTCGAGAATCACTTGCAAACTGAGGAAGTGAGATATCAAAGCTCTTTCATGCCTCAAAATATCTTGGATGCCTCATAAGTCCATCATTGTTTCTGTCATCAACATGCCATGTCATGTTTGTAGCTGTTTTTTAAGACATGTACAACCTTTGCAAGCGACTTTTCAATGGAAAATATCGTAGAACCTTTTTTGGCTGGTTTTTAGTCTTAGGTTTCCATCTCAACATGTGACATTTTTTACATTCCGCCAGACCTTCATCCTTTCCCCGACAACATGTAATCATTCGGAGAAGCATCTATTTTTTCTTGATTAGGCCCAAGCTTCTTTAGTATGGATTTTGCCTCATAAAATGATTTGGGAATCTCTGCAAAATTGATTTCATCTCGCAACAAATCTAGAATCATGGTACGTGCCTTGTCAATCATTCAACACAGTACCTTTACGTGATATAAATTTATTATAAATGAAAACTTTTGAGTACTTTGTTCAACTCTCATATAATTTTTTTTTCACAATCTTTATTAATAGGAGAGGAGTCTATTTTTTCATAATCAAGCCCAAGCTTCTTTACTATGGATTTTGCCTCATAAAATGATTTGGGAATCTTTGCAAAATCGAATGTGTCTCACAACAAATCCAGAATCATGGTAAGTTCCTTGTCAGTCATTCTACAAAGTACCTTTATATGATATAAATTTATTATGAATGACAATGTTGTACTATGTGTAACTCTCATATAATTTTTTTTCACATTCTTTTACTAGTTCATCAAAATCCTTTGTTGCACCATCTAATCCTTGCATTTTTGGATGAAAATTTGCTTCATGATTGATTGGCTTATTGTTTGTTTGGAAACCAAATGTTTCGTGAAGCATTTCATCAATCGGATACTCCGAATTATTTACTCCATCCTCATTGTGTAGATCCCTATTGATGTTCTCAGTAACTTGAACTGAATTAGAACCTTCTAGTCCAATTGACTCTCCATGACATAACCAAACAGTGTAGGTTGGAGGAAATGGTTTTACAATTAAATTGTCGAAAGCTTCTCCTCTTGTCACCCACTTTTTAAATTTGCGCTTAAGGCATGGGCAAATAATTCTACCCCCAATTGACTTTCGTTCAAATGGAAAATCCAAGAAACTATTTAGCCCAATCTTGTACTCTTCAGTGTCACAAGGTCTAGTCATCCACGATTTATCCATAATGATTCTGTCAATAAGATAATTCTAAAATATAGACAAGAAGACATTAGTATTCAAAAAATCGAAGTTCTAAAAATGAAAAAAAAAAAAAGATTTTTGGAATTTCCAAACACGCATTTGTCAAATTGTGCAGGTAATCAAACTCTTGTTCATTCACATGTATTTTCTCATGCATGATTACTATATTTTTGCGCAGGTAATCAAACTCTTTGTCATTCATCGATTGGATTGGCCAAAATGACTCTAAATTTTGATGAAATTTGTGAAGAATTCGGTCAAAAGGACCAAAATATAAATTGCTTAAGGACTAAACAACCCAAAAAAAAAACTTTAGGGACCAAAGCATCCAAAAGGGTATAGTTTGAGGATTGGATTGGCTAGAAACTGTTAATAATATATATTTTAAAAAATCCTAATCTAATATTGACTTTTTCAAAATAACAAATACTATTAATTGTAATAATATATAATTATTACATACTCCCTGTATATTTTCAAGTCACTTAATAGTCATGTTAGCAATATTTTTAATTAATTTTTTAAAATTATATTTCAAAAATGACTAAATTAACAAGAATAATATAAAAAAAAGGTTTTATAAAGGCAATTTTGCAGTGATGAAATAATGAGTAAAATATATTTTAAACGTCCTAAAATGACTTATATTTGGGACTTCTAAAATGAATTCGAATAACATATAATTAGGAATGGAGAGATTATTAATTAAGTTATAAAATAATAGTACATACTTATTAACCAACATAGCATCGATTTATTTTTATTTAAAGTTATTGTATATTTCAAGACTCAACCTTTCACTTTTAGTCCTTCATATATATATTTTTTCCTTTTTCATCCCTAAATAATTTCAATTGGATATTTTAATCCTTTTGACTGGATTTTTCAAAAAAAAAAAAAAATCATTGGATTTTCGAGCACATTTCAGTGAACATGTAAAACATCATCACTATGATAAAGTGTAATGACAATAATACCATTTCAATTTTGGTGATGGAGATTCAATGCTAATCATACCACCTGGTCCTATCACAAGATTTAGAGCAAATAAGTTAAGGAAAGCATTAATCACATTTGTGCTAGGAAGAGAAGAAATGCTTGACTTTACACCTTTGTTTGATGCACAACCATCAATGGAGGCTGAACTAAGGAAAGTGTTCAACATATGGATGATAGAGGACATCAAGGAGGAGTGATTAAGCCAGAAATCAAGCCATTTGATGAATTGGAAATGTGGCTGGACAAGCTGGACAGATTGGTGAAAATTGCCAGAAATTTTTGGTTTTGATCCTCTGTTTTGGCAACCTAGTTATCTTGACTTTAGTTGGACTTTTCCACTTATTATTAGCCGCTTAAGAGGCCTAATTAAGTCCCTAATCATGTTTGGGGCTGAGCCTATAAATATTCCATCATTTGTATTGCATTAG
>JAOXNR010053561.1:0-14021 GCA_028571225.1 Parsonsia alboflavescens | reverse complement strand
TGACTTGTGGTGAGTGGTGTGAGTTTGCTTTCCCGTAAATCTCTATTGGCAACTGTAGTAGTGTAAGGAAAGTTCTAATGATTGAGTCACTGACTGTAGTTTCACTGTTTCAGATTTTAAAATTTTTTTATTTTTAATTTTTAATTTTTTTAAAAAAACCTTGGCTTCAAGGGCCAATTTGTCCCGTCCCTCCCTTAGCCCTCGACTCTAAAGGATCGAGATAAAAAGCTGTCGATGTTATTGAGGTTGGGTTTTTAAAATCCAATCCTCTAAAATTTGGTTTAGGACTGGGTCGACTTCAAGGACCCAATCCCGATTGACAACTCTATCCACTACCAATTCAAGAAACAACACGTCAATTTGAAAACAACGAAGGTGCAATTCTCCGAAGAATGCTCAAACTTCGAATTTTGAAATTTTGAGCTGAATAATTTGGATTTAGGAATACTCGTGTCGCGTGACCTAATGTTATCCAGAGTCGGTGGTCCACATGCAAGCCTCGTGATTTGAAGCCTGCCTAGTGCCCACTGGTGCAACCGGTAGTATTTTACCGATAGGAAAAGGTATTTGATGGATCAGTTTTAAAGATAAAGGAAAAGAGTAATTGCCCTGGATTGTAATGGGCTTATTTGGACAGGATCTTTTCACTTCTCAAAAATAGAAATCTCGATCAAAAGTCATCCGGCCAACCAATTCCATGGTTTAGGCTATCCATTTTTTTAAAATAAAACCAAGAAATCAGAAAACTCCTATAACCTTTTTTGTGGTTCTGTTTTCTTATTTTATTCCCTTATTATCAATTTTGTTCTCACTCCCCCTCCCATTTTCTTCTCTCATCCCATAAATCAAGCCATCCCTTAATTCTCAATGTCACTGTTGCCGACCTCTGGACTGCACCTAACTCCACATTTAAAGAAAATCGAGGTGTCCCAGAGACATGGTTTTGTTGTGCTTTTCGACTATGTGCAAATGCCTCTTCTTCAAAATTCAAAGAAAAAATTATTCCATCCTTAAACTCCCCCCTTCTTCTGTTGCTTCTCTCTATCATTCAAAATCTTAGAAAAAAAAATGAAATTGAAATACAAACCATCCTCATCCCTTGTCCATCTTTCCTCAATTTCGTCCAAGCAACTCAATCACCTTGAATGATTGAGCTGGATCCATTGGGTTTAGTCCATCTCCATCTCCATCTCTCCTCAGTCAAAAACTTACCCATGCAAAGCAGTCGTTCGCTTTTCATGAGACGAAAAAGAAAAGCCCCCAAGATAGTAAAGGATTGGTTCTTCATCCGACATTCCCTTTGAAGTGGACTTGATTCCCGCAATTAATTAGCTTAAGAGATAAACTGCTTGAAGCCTTCAGTTTTTTGAACTTATAAATGAGATAGGTGTTACAGTTTTGAAAGTCACGACGACAAGGCCTTGAGTTGATGATAGCGGCGTCGACAAGAGCTTCAAGCCATGAAAGCAATGACGGTGACCAGCAGCAACGACAAGGCTTAGATCTATGTTTCTTCCCCAGTTTCCCTTTTGATATTCTTCCCCAATTTCCTGTTTCATATTTGTCTTGGTAGAGCTGATATGAGGATGTGTAGTTGTGCAGAGCTTGCAAGTGGAACTCCGGTTGTTTCGGTTGATGAGGTTGTCCAAGGGGAACGGGCAGTTTGGAGCAGCAGACTACACCAGCCAAGCCTACACCAAGGGGTTCTGCATAGGTCCAAATGATTGCAAGGAAAATGGCCTTGATCGGGTTGTGGGTCAAATCTACTATCTCGAAATAGGTCGAATCTTGACTGGATGACTAGAAACTAGCCAAAGAATAATAGTCATCGCTTTACCACGATGTAAGACATTTTTTGGCCATTTGGGGTCGTCTTGATAGACTTTTGGGTCTTTTTGTGTGTTTTTGGGATGCATTTGCTGTTTTTGTTTGTTTCGGTTTTATTTTATTAGGATTATTTCTATAATTTGTTTGAGGTGACAACCCTAGGTTTAAATACTTTTCTTTCTAGAATTTTAGAGACTTTTCAGTTTTTTTTGACAAGAATCAATAGAGAGTTTATTTTTCTGAGTTTTTCTTGAATTTCTTCTAACTGTAACAACTTTCGAGTGAAATTTGATTACCAGAGAAAACGAGAACGCCCAACCATAATTCTGTTTTGCGTCAGTTGGTATTGAAGAAAAGATCGACCATGTCAGGAGGGAACATGGATCTGACTGTGGTTGCGATCTTGGAAGAATTGCGCAGAGGCAGAGAATCTCAAGAAAGGGAATGGGAAGAGCGTGACCGGAAGAGTTTCTGGATTGGATGAATAGAGTAGACAAAATATTCTTGCTGAAAGAGGTCCCTGCTGATAAGAAAGTGACGTTGGTTGCAATTCGGTATAGGGACAGGGCTACGACATGGTGGCAATCCTTTCGATATCAGAGATATTTGGATGGACTCCTTGTCTTGGATGATTGGTTCGAACTGAAAAGGGAGATGCGAAAGGAATTTTTACCTTTCAATTATCATCAGACATTATTTCAGAACTTGCAGAGCTTGACACAGGGTACGAAGAGTGTAGAGGAATACACCCTAGAGTTCTATCGGATTTTGGCTCGGAATCAGCTCCGTGAGATGCAAGAGCAGCTTGTAGCACATTATTTGCATGGCCTCTAACCTCCAATTCAGGAAGCCCTGCAAGTACACTCTTTTGGTAACGTAATAGACGTATAGACAAATGTAAAGGTCGTGGAAAGGAGTTTGGCTAGGATTAGTGGTAGAAATCCAGCATTCGGAAAAGGACCACCACCTACTCGTCCTCGGATTACATAGGCGGGCAGTCCTTCTTCGTCCAGAGTCTTCAATCCGCCTACTCAACAGGGCCAAACTGCAGTGCAACCAAATCAGGGATTGGGGCAAGTTCAATACTGTCCTCCAATAAATAAGGCAAATGTCATTTGCCATCTTTGTCAGCAGAAAGGATGTTATGCCTATGATTGTCCCCTGGTTAGATCCCAATTGTTGATCCAGGAAGGCACAGAACGGGATTTCGATGGGGAGTATGATGTTGATGAGTTGGAAGAAGGTGAGGAGTCTGTTGTTGCACTTGACGATGTACGAGGAGATAGCTTAGTTTTATGATGGATTTGTTTAGCACCTAAGGCCAATGAGGATTGGAAGCGTCGGAATATATTTAGCACCCGTTGTACCATTAATGGAAAAGTCTGCCGAGTAATTATAGATACGGGAAGCTGTGAGAATGTGATTTCGCAGGAAGTTGTGTAGAAGCTTCAACTACTGACAGAGCTGCATACTGAGCCCTACAAGCTTGGGTGGTTGAATAGAGAGACTGAAGTGCAGGTGAATCAGGGGTGCAGGGTGGAGTTTTCGATTGGGCCGCAATACAGCTATATTATTTATTGTGAAGTGGTGCCTATGGATGCCACACATTTGCTGTTAGGCAGACCTTGGCAGTATGATAACAAGGTTACGTATGATGGTTTCACACACTGCTACATAGTTAATGGAGGAGCTAAGAAAGTCGCGTTGCAACCAATGTGAGATAGCTTCGCGGAGGGAAAGAAGACCATCATTTGTTTGCCTCGTAAGGAGTTCGAAGATGAGGTAAGGGAAGCCAAGGTTTGTTTTGCTCTGTTGTCTGCTACATTGGCGGCCTGGGATGTTTTGGAATGGGAAGCTGATGTTCCGGAAAAGGTGAGAGGAGTCCTGCAAGAGTTAGCGAATATGCTTCCGGATGATTTGCCTCCAAGTTTGCTGCCCATGCATGATATAAAGCATCAAATCAGCTTATTGCCAGGTTCCATTCTACCGAACAAGGCTTATTAAAGACTATCTCCACAGCAGCATGACAAGCTAAGGCGTCAAGTTACTGAGTTATTTGATAAGGGGTATATCAGGGAGAGCATTAGTAGTTGTGCGGTGCCAGCCTTATTGGTGTCAAAGAAGGATGGTAATTGGAGGATGTGTATTGATAGTCGTGCTATCAACTGCATCACGATTAAGTATCGTTTTCGTATTCCGAGGTTGGATGATATGTTGGACCAACTTAGTGGTGTGACTGTTTTCTCGAAGATCGACCTAAAGAGTGGATATCATCAGATACGGATCAAGCCGGGTGATGAATGGAAGACTGCATTCAAAACTAAAAATGGACTCTTCAAATGGGCAGTGATGCTATTCGGTCTTTCCAATGTGTTGAGTACATTCATGACAGTAATGAACCAGGTATTAGGACCTTTCTTGAATAGTTTTGTTGTGGTCTATTTTGACGATATACTGGTGCACAGTCGAATGGAGGATGAGCACTTAAAACACTTGCTGATGATTCTAGTGACGCTACGAGAGCATAGTCTATATGCCAACAGTAAGAAGTTTATTTGGTTGACGGATAGCCTCATCTTGCTTGGGTATGTAGTTTCGACTCAAGGAATTTGCCTTGATAAAGGAAAAGTTCAGGCTGTCCGGGAATGGCCTATACTGTGAAGTGCTATGGAGGTCAGGTCTTTTCATGGGTTGGCTAGCTTCTACCGGTGGTTCATTAAGGATTTCAATGTAATCACAACCCCTTTGACGGATCTTTACAATACGAGGGAATTTTTATGGACAGAAGAAGCGCAATGTGTGTTTGAGGTGATTAAAGATAAACTCACCAATGCACCTGTGCTTGCATTGTCGAATTTTGAGAAGAACTTTGAGGTAGATTGCGATGCTTCGAAGGTCGAAATTGTGGTTGTTTGGAGAAATTGAGACTTGTGGCATATTTCGGTGAGAAATTAGGTGGAGCTAAACTGAACTACTTGGTTTATGATATTGAATTTTATGCTATCGTTCTTGCGCTTTAGCATTGGAGGCACTACCTTATTCAACGGGAGTTTGTGCTTTATTCGGATCATCAAGCTTTGAAATTTCTTCAAGGGCAGCACAAGCTTAATGATCGACATGATAAGTGTGTTGCTTTGCTACATTAATTTACTTTCACCGTAAAGCATAAATCGGGAGTGATGAATAGAGTTGCTAATGCCTTGAGTAATTGTCATTCCTTGCTGAATAAAATGAAGATTGTTACTTCGGGGTTCGAAAGCTTGCGTGAGGACTTGCGTAGTGATGCTGATTTCGGGGAAGTGGTGCGAGATGTGGAGTAGCAACATCAAAGTGATATTGTGCTCCATGACGGGTGTCTTTTCTGAGGTAGTTGCTTGTGTATACCTGATACATCATTTCGCCTTTTGATTGTCCAAGAATTGCATGCTCAAGGTCACTTTGGCAAGGATAAAACTGTGAGGTTGATCAAGAAGCTGTTTTATTAACCCGGCAATGGCAAAAGTGCCCAAAATTTTGTGAAGAGATGTCGAATTTGCCAATTATCAAAAGGGGGCAGCAGCAATGAAGGGTCATATACTCCATTACCGATACCAAACGAGCCTTGGACCGATGTGTCCATGGATTTTGTATTGGATTTGCTTCAGACACAACGGGGATTTGACAGAATATTGGTTGTGGTTGTTCGTATCAGTAAAATGGCTGTGTTTATTGCTTGTAAGTCGACTCTGGATGCTAGTCAGATAGCTGACTTATATTTTGGCGAGGCTGTCAGACATTTTGGTCTTCCTGGGACTATTTTGTCTGACAGGGACACTAAGTTCATGAGTCATTTCTGGCAATAACTTTGGAAGAAATTGGAGGCGACGCTGAAGTTCAGTAGTCCTTATCATCCTCAGACAGATGGTCAGACCGAAGTGGTGAATTGACCGTTGGGTAATATGTTCTGGGCACAGGTTAAGACATTCGACACTTGGGATTCTCTTCTTCCCAAGATTGAGTACGAGTTCAATTGTTCGATTAATTGGTCTACTCAGTACTCCCCATTTCAGATTATATACGGTAGGAACAAACGGAGTCCTCTTGATCTCGCCATTCTGGATGTTGGAACTAGTTCCAAGAAAGCTGAAGAACGCTTGGTTGATTAGCATTCTATTCATGCATCAATTAAGTCCAACTTGGAGCGAGCCTATGCTAGTTACAAAGAATATGCAGATCAAACTCGCCAAGATGTGCAATTCGAGGTTGGAGATCTCGTATGGGTGACATTAACCAAGGAACGGTTTCCGTTGGGCATGTACCATAAGCTTAAAGACCGGAAGATTGACCCTTGTTAGATCTTGGAAGATTTGGGAGCAAATGCTTATCGGCTCAAGTTGCCAGATGAACTTAGCATTTCTAACGTTTTTAATGCGCAGCATTTGTCCCGCTTTCATGGAGACAATATGAGTTTGAGAACAAAATCTTCGGAAAAGTTAGAGCCTGAAGCACAGCTCATAAGTCTAACTCCGATTGTTTCAATTGATAAGGTTGTCCACGGGCAACACGGCAATTTGAAGTAGCAAGCTACACCAGCCAAGCCCATACCAGGGGTTCTGCGTAGGTCCAAACGATTGCAAGGAAAAGGGTCTTGATTGGGTTATGGGTCAAATCTACTGTCTCGGAATGGGCTGAAATTTGACTAGGTGGCTAGAAGCCAGCTAAAGAACAATAGTCATCGCTTTGCATGATGTAAGACGTTTTTCGACCATTCAGGGTCGTGTAAATAGACTTTCAGGGCTTTTTGTGTGTTTTTGGGTCTTTGATGTATTTGCGGTTTTTTGTTTGTTTCAGTTTTATTTTATTAGGATTATTTTTATAATTTTTTTGAGGTGACAACCCTAGGTTTAAATACTTTTCTTTCTGGAATTTTAGAGACTTTTCGTTTTCTTGACAAAAATCAATGGAGTTTATTTTTTCGAGTTCTTTTTGAATTTCTTCTTCCTATAACAAATTTTGAGTGAAATTTGACTACCAGAGAAAACGAGAATGCCCGACCATAATTCCGTTTTGCGTCAGTAGTGTAAATTATATAATTAAGAATTGTATATAAGGAAGTTTGTGTTTTGAAAATTTATTTTTGTAAAACTAATCCAAATGAATTCTAATTTGTTGAAAACATAAGTTTTTACTTTTAAAAGTTCAATCAGACCAACTTACCCAACTTTTAAAATTTGGATCTTTGGCCTAATGGATCTAATGACATTATTATTGCAAGATTACTCTATTCATTTAAAATTCGAACATTTTATTTTAATTTGTTTAATTTTGAAAAATAAGTTTCATTGAATTTATTTTTAACATGGGTATGTCAATTTTTTTTTTGGGTAAAATTTTAACTAGTTTTGAAAATATAAATATAAATAAATATATATATATATATATATATATATTCAATTTTAGATGAAAGAAGTATTCTTTTTTAAAAAAAATTCTCAAAATATAAAGAGATTTAGTTTCACCTATATCAACTTATGACATCTGTCAAGATAGAAAAGAAGAAGAGAGAGAAATTGTAAAAGACGGAATATAGAAAGTAAGAATTCCTTTATTCAATGTGTATTTTCCTATCTCTCAAGACTTCATATTCAAAGGGCTAAAGGTATAACTGCAACTAAACTCTAGTAGTTCCAAGAATATTAAAGACTCTAGAGTTTCTATGGAATTAGAATATCCAACATAATAAGAGTTTATATGGAATTAGGACATCCAACGTTAATTCAATTTATAATATTTTACACTTAATATTGATTAATTGCTTTCTCCATCCAAAATTAAATATTTTATTTTAAATTCATAAAAAGTAAATAAATAAAGTGTGCATTTGACTTTTATAAATTTTCTTTGTTATCCTTCTCATTACCGTAATAAGTGATGAAACCTTTAGATTAGTTATTGCAAATTTTTAAATTAATGAGGTGGTTAATGAGATTTTATATTAAAATTTTAATTCTTTTAAGAAATGAAATACTCAATTCTAAAAAACAAAAAATGAAAATAAAGACATTTGATTTTAGACGAAGAGAATAATTTTTAAGTGAGAGATAAAAGTTTTCCTGTCCTTTAAAGGATTTAATTAACAAAGGCTAAATCCATTGTATTGATTAGCAGGATTAAATAATCATGCCCTCAGGGGTATAAGAGAGTTGGTAAGCTGGAAATAATATGGGGGGAAACCCTCCGACTGGTGATGGCTTGAGCCCCGCCATTTACATCCTGGGTGTGCTGGCCCTATAAAAGCCCTCTTCCGTCTCTTGCATATCCTTTGAGTTACATCCTATTGGGATAAGGGTCCTCTGGTCCAGTGGAGGGATTTCTCCTTTGGGACTTTCATTATCGAAGGATTATGTAATCATTTTTCCATATTTATGTATTACAAAAAGAAAAAAAAAAATTAAGAGCTTGAAAGGGGAAGCAAATCTTCCCCTTTGCATTTGTTTCCGTATCTATGTATCACAATAAATAAAAAAATAAATAAAATTGAAAGCTTGAAAGGGGAAGTAAATGAGGAGGGAACCTCCTCCTCCTCCATGTCAGCATTTTCTTCCCTTCCATATTTGGATAGATTGGAGATCTACTTCCTTTAAAATTACTTTTTTACACTTTTTTTTTCCACAAATAATCCTATCTTTTTAATGGACAAAAAATTTACAACTTTTCTAGATAAATAATTTGTTTATTTGGAAAGTTTCCGTTCCGATATGCAAACTTTCGTTTTGCAAGGGGGAAGAAATAAGGATTTTTAGATTTTAGAGGGATGACAGAGAGAGAGTAGGGAGAGAAAGGAAACAGTCATGGAAAATACTCCAAGTTCCAGTTCCCAACTCGTTAATATTTCCTGTTCTTTATCTTTAACTAAACGTTCTTTACATTCTGCAAATATAGTTAGTCTTGTAGAATATTCTACTATTCCAGAGTCAATCTCTGTAGAGGAATCAGTCCCTCCTCTTATGAGTCTATATAATATTTACAAAAAGAGAGGATCCTTTCCTCCTGGCATCAGATCTATTCGATAGTTACTCAGATCCACAGTCCCAAAGACAAAGGAGTATGTCCAGTCCTCAAAACTTGATCAATGCGACATTCCGTACTCCTCCAAAGAACGATATGTTACCCTTAACATACTTCTAGAGATGATAGCACAATGGAGAGCCGAAGGGCACACACACCTTCATCTTGGTGGGGTCAGACTTGTCCTCACCTATGGCAGCAGAAAGGGCTACCTAGTCATTGCTCAAATTGCACTACTAGATTCAAGATTACTGAGCTACGAGCAGGCAGTTATTGGCAGGCTAATCACTACACTCAATTCGGGAAGTGGTGTCTTGACACAGTTCCCAAACTATGCCATATCTCTCGAAGATCCGAACTTGTACACAGCCTTGAAGGGTCAACTCCAACTCACTGGCACATCTCTCACTCATACCTCAATGATGGCGACTTTGCATTATCAGATGGTCTATCGACTTCAGAATCATGCCTTGGATCTACACAACAGTGGATCTCCAGATGCTTTAACGATCTTGGCAGATTCAGCCACTGAAGTCCCCACCTTGATCGAAATTCCAAGATAGATTAGAAGGGAAGATCTCCAGAAACTCATGCCCGTGGAATGGATTACCAATTATGAGAATCTTCATCGACAACAGGAACCAGTCCAAGCAATAGTATCGGCCTTTCAAAGGCTACCTGACGGACGTGTCCAAACTTCTTTCAAAGTTCCTCAGAAGGAAGAATCCGGACAGATCTTTACACAATTAATGCTTAGACCATATGACCCAGGAGATCAGAGCATGCAAAAGAGGGTACCGATATCCTCTTTCAACCACTCGGCTGAGCCTAGCTGCACATCTCACATCAACTGCCATTTTATATGGGATGTCCCTGGATCTGGTCTTTGTGATCCAGAATGCTCGTGTGAAGATGATAACTCAGAAGAGGAAGATGAGGTTCCAAAGAGAAAGAAGCGGTGTAGAAAGAAATCCGGAGGATGTTCAACCAGACGACCTCCACCAGATGATGATGAAGGCAAACCGGCGGCAATACCTGTTCCAAGGCCTTTTACTGGCTTTGAAGATTTTTACAGCCCTCATCCTAGAAGATCAGCCTTACTATTGATGGCCAAAGAAAATCTTCCATCTATCTATCTGTCCATCAAGAAGATCTTAAGTCAGACGACGGAGTATCACAAGCCATCCTCTTGCCCCAAGAAGTCTGCAAAAATTACTTAAAGCAGGTCAACTCCTATACCATGCATGATGAATTGACCTTCAAGGAGTACTTATGCTTCAGACTTTCCACCCTTGGAAAGAAGAGAGAACGAGCCAGAAAGACGAACCTCCCGACCTTACATATCTCAGAAAATAGTTGATGAATACGGGAGACATGTTAATCTCAATCCAGTAGAAGAAGTCCACAATTGGCAGACTGACAACGCTATTGCCCAAAATCGTGTCCTAACACGAATTGATGATAGAGTTAACTAAGTTGAGAAGAAGATTGACCACGTAGAGAAGCTTTACCTCGACATGGTAAACAGACACAACACCCTTGATCGAGACCTCAAAGAGATGATCCGGACCGGCACCACTTATTGCAGTGAGTTTGACGAAAAACGATATGAGATCCGAGACTTGAAAAGACAACTTGAGAACTATGAGTTAAGAAAGTCTCAGGCAGCCACGGCTCCGTTATCTCCATCACAATTCTTCTCCATGGTCGGCATTCCTAATAATTGTCCAACCTTCCACATGCCAACTCCACTCTTGGGTGGACCACGAAGCTCTATCCTACCCAGAGCCGAAAAGATTGTTGAGTACACCATGCTAGACTCAGACTTTTGGGTGAATTGGGCGAAGGAACATCCATATGTTCCTCCGACAACAGAGAAGAAGCATTCAAGCTCAACTACCCAGACTGAAGCCTTATGACAAGAAAGTTCCAGACATTCCCATAAAGACAAGTCGAAGTGATGCAGTCGGAAACAGAATCTGCAGATTCGTTCTTGTTCAGAAATTTGCAAAACAAGAAACGAAAATAAAACCTGATCCAATTTCCTTCTAATCAAACTTCAACGCATGTAGTTAGAAGACGAAAATTAAAATCAAGCGAAAATGGATTTTCGAAGTAGTCGAAAATCGCAAAGGTGAAAAGAGGAAACTTTTAATTCATTAAAAAATGTTAGCAAAACAATCAGCCGAAAACGAAATTTAAAGGCAAAACAAATCCTAACCCTGATCGGAAATCCTAACCCTAATCGGAAAGGAAAAGTAAAGAGATTGCAAAAAACCCCTAGAAAAAAAGTAAATTATGAAACTATCACTAAAAAACTATAAAATTACGACAATGCCACTGAAAACAGAAAATTACCCAAAACACCATCGAAATGACTTCGGATGGCCGAAAAACGTCTTGCAACACAGCCCGATCCGAGCACCCATTCAGCCAGTTCCGATCTCGTTTCAATCACCTCGAGAATCGTGTCCGGCATCAATTCGGTATTTCAAACAACTCCCGTTCTCTTCTTCAAACGTTCTGACAGCCGTGGAGCTGATTGTGGAATCGAAACTTGCCCCGCATCTGAATCACCTTGATCAGCAACTAGCTCTGCGTCACGAAGGCACCTATCCAGTCAGATGAAGTCTAGCGTCAATCTGCAAGGAAAGAAGACTTCAAAGCTTCGGTCCAACAAGGGCCAGTTCCAGCTAGACAACCTGATCCAGTCATTCTGGCAAATTTAGCAAAGCAATCTGATCCGGTTATTTCGATAATATCCACAAGAAAGACTGATACAGCGTTGCCAGGTAATCCTCCACAGCTCACGGTGTGCCTCGAACCAAATAAAGTTCTTACAACCTCCACGGAAGAACATGAGCCTGACGAAACTTCAACACCATCCGATGATTCAAATGAAGATCCATGTCTGATAAAGTTTCAACACCCTCCGAAGATTCAAGTGAAAATCTACAGTCTGGTGGCCTTTCAACATACTCCAATGACATATCCATGTCTAAAACATCCTTAGAAAGCTTTACTGAGTCTACTGAATCCGGAGAAGAAAAGATGGACGTTTCAGGGATCCTCATGACCACTCCAGGACCTTCAGGATCAACCACATATGTTGAAGTCCATCACAGTCACGAAGAAGACACTGATGAGGAATCCATGGGAGATAATAGACCACCATCTCCTCAGCCTACTGCTCTCGAGAAACCAACAAAAACAACTTGTTTCACCTTTGATGACATTCTAGTTAGCAAAAGACACGAAAGGTTCCAAGAAATGCCAGCCTGGGTTCATACACAGTTGTTAAAGGGAGTATCTCTGAACCATATCCTGTCTAAATTCTTTAGTAGATCTGTTGGCACATTACATGATTGGTTTATATCTTTAGATGCCATTGACAGGAGTTTATTGCTTACAAATTCTTTGGACTTTTGGATTAATGTGATATTTAAGGAATTTCTGGGCGATTATTCTCTTGAAATCAAACAGGCGAGAACAAACTTTTTCAAGGTGAAATGTTGTTCTTTAAGGCCTATGGACATCAATAGGCACTACAAAAGAATGACAGAAATTTACTATCGCCTCGTTGGAATGAAGGACCCAAAGCTCAAACAGGTGTATATCTCCTCACTACCAGAAGAGATCCAACCAAAGTTAAACAAGATGATTGAACTCTCAGGAAGCACTCTGGCAAACTTAGGACTTGCAGAAATCCACCAAGCTACATTCACATGTCTTGACAAGCTTTGTGAAAGAAGAAAAGTCATGGAAAACGTCTTCCACGGGAAAAAGAAACTCGAGAAGATCTGCCACAGGAATTATGAGATTGGGTGCCCCAAATAAAAGAAATGCAACTGCAGGGGCAAGGTAACAAAAAAGAGACCTTCGAAGCAGAAGAGACACAAATCAAACAAGAATCTGAAATATTTCAGATGGAAGGCATCTCTCAAACGAAAAATAGACAGATGCTACTTCTACAAAAAGAAAGGCCATGTCGCCAGAAATTACCTAACCAAGAAGGCCAAAGCTTCGAAGCTTGTAACATAATTAATGGTGGACCATCCAGAATCTGATGTTGAATCAGTATTCTCCGAGCAAAGCCGTCCCGATCAGGATACCGCCTTTTCCATTGAAATTACAGATTCTGAACTTGAGACTTTTGAAAATGATTATGAGAAAGAATCATGCTTACCAGTTTTTAATCTTATTGAAGCATCAAGTATTAATTCCTTAACTGATGTTTGTCCTCCACTTGTGCAGGTCTCCTTGTTGACGTCTAAGTATGCCAAACCAGTGAAAGCAATCGGGTTCTTAGACACAGGAGCCATGAAGACAATGATGAATCCCGAAATTCTACCTCTAGAATTTTTGACTAATACCGACACCCAATTTCAAGAAGAAAATGGAGACATATTTTAGGGCAATCTCATCTCAAAACATCCAATTGGAATAAAGTTTTTCCCTGATTGCATAATTTGGATCAAAGTCTTCGGGAACAAACTTCACGGTAAAGATGTTCTAATTGGATGGGATGCTTACACGAAAGCTGAAAAACTCCGAGTCCTTCTTCATGGCATCCGATACAAACATCATTTCCAGCCTTTTACTCCTGTCACTAATATGTTTGCTATTTCTGATACTACTGGCAAATTTTTATCAATAGTTAACATGTGACGAAATTTTTGTGCAGATTCTCATGCAGATGTCAATCATAAAAGTCCGCTTTGGAAAAATGAAAAGTTGTTTGTTAAGCTTCCTTTTAAGCTTGATGAGGATATCAATCCAACCAAAGCAACTCATCTAGGAGTGACACCAGACGACCAAAAACTTGCTCAAGAAGAATGTGCGCAACTACTACAGCAAGGTTTAATTGAGCCAACTAGTTCTAGTTGGGCTTGCCAAGCCTTTTCTGTCAACAAAAGGAGAAAACCAGTTTTTAAAAGATGATAAGTTTCCTCTACCACGGATTCAAAACCTTTTTACTCATTTAGTGGGAGCAAAAATCTTTTCAAAATTTAATTTGAAAGCTGGTTTTTGGCAATTAGGAATTGCATCTGCAGAACGTTATAAAATTGCTTTTCGCATTCCTAATGCTCAATATCAATGGAAGGTGATGCCATTTGGGCTGAAGGTAGCTCCTTCAATTTTTCAAA
>JAOXNR010053560.1:0-14023 GCA_028571225.1 Parsonsia alboflavescens | reverse complement strand
ATTAACAAATTCAACGGAGATGCGCATTTAGATAGTTCATCTCTGCCTTTCTATGACAGATCCGTGATTCAAGATCCCTTCCAACTGGGCACACTCATCAGCAACTTTCTAAAGGCTTACAAATCTCAGCAATCATCTACAAAACAGCTTCCTGCCGACCAGGTCCGAGCTACATGTGACATTTCCCAAGATGACATAAAAAAGCTAAAGAGTCTGGTGCTGGCGAAACGACCAAATCTTGTTCATCCTACAACTTTTACAGTAGTATGTGCTTATCTCTGGACATGCTGGTCCAAGTCGAAAGATGCAATCGGAGAAAAGGTGGACGACAATAAACCCGAGTATTTCTTTGCATATATAGATTGCAGGTCACGTTTGGATCCACCTGTACCTGCAAACTACTTCGGCAACTGCATAGCTCCTTTCCTTCTGAGCAAAAGCCACGGTGAGTTAGTAGGAAACGACAGCGTGTTGGTGGCAGCAGAGGTGATTGGGGAGGGCATACATAAAAGAACGCATGATATTGAGGGAATCCTCAAAGGAGATTGCTTCAAAGAAATCAAATCTATATCTGGAATTACTGGGATTTTTTCTATTGCTGGATCACCGAGGTACGATACTTATGATGCAGATTTTGGATGGGGGAAACCGGTCAAGTATGAATCAGTTTCTACCGATGTTTATGAAGCCGTGTCTCTTAACAGGTCTAGGAAATTTGAAGGAAGCTTGGAGATTGGCTTGTCTTTGCCCAAGAATAGAATGGATGCTTTCACCTCTGTCTTCTACGATGGCCTCGAGAATATCAATCTTTAACTTTCCTTTCCCCTGTATTCGCCAATCCTTTTCCAGTTTTTTTTCTGCGTTTCTATCAGAACTGTTTCACTTCTCTTTTCCTGTTTTTTAAAGGAATCGGTAACGGTAATGGTGCTTCGGTCGGGAGAAGAAACCTTTCCGTCAGGGCTTTCCATTTTTTGTTGGGTTTTGCTTATGTTTAACTGAGCCACTTGATAAATTGGTGCCACGTCACGAGAATTTCTTAATATAAAAAGATTATTTATTCAATTTAAAAAAGAATGAACATAAAAATAATTCCTGGCAGTGAACCATTTTCTTATTAATAAATGGACCCTGCCAAAAGAAAACTACTTAATATTTGCTGCAATGCTTTCTAACAAAATAAAATAAAATAAATAATTGTTTGTTATACTTCTCTTTTTTATTCTAATTCTATCTCCAATTAAGGACTCCATGCCAATTTATAGGTAGAAGTAGAGCATTTTAAATGGTCAGGTTCTTGGAATCAGTCTAGTCCTATTTCAAATTTTTTTAGGATTGAATTTGAAAAATCTAATATTATTACAATAAGGGTTTTTAATTCGTACCTTAAGAATCAAAAGTCAACAAGGATTTAGAAAGGATTGAGTTGGGTCGGTCCTTATGGTCAAAAAGATTTAAAAGATTATTTTATTTTATATCTTATTTATTATAATTTAAAAAATACATATTTTTTATTACTATTATAATATTATTGTATGTAGTAATATTTTTTTCTTATTAAAACTCAAACTCTTTGTTTTTTTTTTTGGGAGGATTGTAATAAGTTTTAAATCCTAAAATTGAGTTTTTCATTTTAATGTTTAGTTTGTATTTAATAATTTTCAACATTTTTATCTAATTTTCTGTTTTAAATCCTAAAATGAAGTTTTTTTATTACTTAAATAGCATTTAAATAAATATTATCATCACTTTGAGTTATCCTTCTATGTATAATAAAATTAAAAATAAAAACGTAACTAATAATAAATATTTAATGTGTCATCCACCACTCGTATAAGTTATCATCTTCTTAAAAATTCAAATATCCAAGAGAGAGAATCACTTAATCACTATTTGTAATTTTTGTTATTATCAATAACTAATTTTCCAAATTTTCATTTTGCATACATAACTTTAATAAGAATATGAAAATTAAAATTTTTAGTTAATGAATATTTAATGAATAGTTTACCTAATTTTCAAATTTATTTAATTTAAACTTGTGAAACGTGATCATTATTAAGTACAATTTTAACCTGTGAGTTGTTATTGATTTCTAAATTATAATGGATGTCAATTTTATGCTTTTCTTTGAAATATTTAAAAGTGTTATTTAATAATTTATCATTTCACTCAAATAGTTGAATGGACTTTTATTTATTATTTTAAAAGTGAATTAATTGAATATTTTTTTAATTAGAAATATTATCATCAATGTATTAATAAATAAATAGTTGTGAATGTGAAGAGTTTTTAACCTTTAATATTTAAGTTATTTCATTCAACATATAATTAAAATTTGAATTTATAGTTACATACCTATTTAATTGAAAATATTATTATCAATTTTTTTATGCAAATGGGTAATAAAATATGAAGAGAATTTTTTTAAAAAAATAAAAGTTGATGATGAATTTTAAATGGAAAGATAATTCTTTTAATAAAAATAAATAGATAAAAAGATGAATATTATTTTTCCTTCAACTTTCAATAAGTAATCTTTCAAATGATCCTTCTCTCTCTTTATATATATATATAGTTCGACTAAGTTATGTGACGCCTCACAGACTGAAGATATGATCCATCTTGAACGACACTATACGACTCAATTTGTTTTAAAAAAAAAAGTATCGAAGCAGAGCAAAGCTCGACTGGCGAAGGTGCATCACTCCTTTCTCCATCGGTGTCGGATCTGTCTAAATCTATCCAAATCCCAGTCATCCCTTTTTTTTCCCCAAAACCAAGCCCATTTGCACTTCACCTTGTTCTTCTAACAGTGGGGTGATGGTGTGAGTGTCGAATCTTTCCAGATCTGTCTAGATCCCACCCATACTTACTTCTTTTTTTGTTTTTTCCCAAAATCAAGCCCATTTTCACTTCATCTCACTTCTAATAGTGGGGTGAAGGTGGTGGTGTGATGATGATCTTGTGTTGCTCAAACCTTGATCGCTTGTCTTTGCTCTGCTCGCTGCTTGTTTTTTTTTTTGAAAAGTTGTCGTTTTGGATCGTTGGCACACAATGTGACAACGCACATATTAGAAGGTTCTATATATATATTTGATATAAAAATATTTTTTAACACATTAAATATTTATATAAGAGCAATAACTTACAAGTTAAAAAAAAAAAAATTCATTTATTTTTGTTTCGGAAAGTCTTTTACTTGCTAATTAATGAGGTTTACTCTTTGTTTTTTCCCTTTTTGTGATGCCAGTTGATTCCCCTTCCCCCTAATTAATTAATTTTTACTATCGTTCCAATATCCATTTCCTTTCTCTTTTGTTTTGTTTTATTTATTTATTTGGGTTTTTGCAATTTAATTTTGTTTGGACACTTGACAGCTCTATAATAGAGTTGCTTTTCTTTTAATAATATATTAATATTAATGTTAATATTGATAGATAGATAGATAGATTCTTTTATCCAAAATTAAACATTTTAATTTAATTTATATAGAGAGAAAGTCATTTGATTTTTATAAAATTATTTATTTATCATTATTAATATATTTAGTGGTGAAACCCTTAAAAAAAATGGATATAAATCCAACGCTTAAAAAGACTGTCAATGATAATTTTTATATAAAAAATCTATCTATTTTAAAAGTAAGATATTTAATTTTAAACCCCTTCCATCTCTATTTATGGGTTACTCATCGTTATTTTATCAAAATTAGATAATATATATTTAAAATATTTTTATTTATGGTTTTAATCAAACTAACAACATTTAATAAGACAAATAAAAAGAAAGAAGAGTAATATAATAAAAAAACAAACAATAATGATTTATAAATAACAACGGAGAAAATATAACTAAAATGAGAGAAGGAAGGAATAAGATAAATAATAGTCAAATCATGGGTTTCCTCCAAGGGGTCTGCATATTTTAGTATACTTTTTGTAGATTTTGGATTTTCTATTATATATTTACGTGTCATTTATCGTTACATTACTAAAAATTTAACATGATTTTTTATGAGAGCAAATATTCTCAAAGTTTAGTTTATTTTTTCAAGATTTGTTATATAAAATATATTAATTTAAGATTTATGCATAAGATTTTTATTAATATGATATAGAGTGATATACGAATATGCAATAGAATATTTGAAAATTTTTTCATATGATACTTACACGTTATCTTTTAATTATTTTTGTAAATATATTTTATTAATTAAACTCTAAAGAGATAAATTAAACCTAAAAATCTCTTTTACGACACATATAAGTTTTCCAGTGTCACATAAGATGGTACTATAAATTAAACCTAGTAGTATAATTATTATTTTTTGTTAAAAATAAAATATCAACTACCAAGGAGGGGAAAGTCACTTGCGAGTGAAACCCTTTCCACTGGTTTTAGAGGCCCCTTGTGCCAGTGAGGTGTAAATCAAGGGATGTGCACAAACTGATAGAGGATAGGCAGAGAGGACGTAACGAGTAGGCTGTCAACTCAGGACATTGCCCATATCGAGACAGCCACTTGCCGAACTAGTTCGGGACAATACCTTTGCAGAGATTCAAACTCTCACCTGTCATTGGAGTTACCTAAACTTCACGCTTGCTTTGCTAGCTCGTTTGTACCCCAGAGGGAAAAACTAAGATATGGTAAACTTTTTAAAGTGACTGGTCCCACCGTAGAGCGACTCCATACCCCAGAAATGAGGAGAGGACGTAACGAGTAGACTGTCAACTCAGGACATTGCCCTTACCGAGACAGCCACTTGCCGAACTAGTTCGGGACAATACCTTTGCAGAGATTCGAACTCTCACCTGTCATTGGAGTTAACCAAACTTCACGCTTGCTTTGCCAGCTCGTTTGTACCCCAGAGGGAAAAACTAAGATATGATAAACTTTTTAAAATGACTGATCCCACCGTAAAGCGACTCTATATCCCAAAAACCCCGAAATGGTTTTTAGGGAACCCCTGAGGGAAAAACTAAGATAGGATAAAAAACCCCAAAAGGGTTTTTAGGGAGACACAGTTCCACTATGCAGCAAAGAGGATTCGAACCCCGAACCTTAGACAGCAATGCCCAGTATACTTGTCATTAGGACAAGACTCAGTAGATAAATTAAGATAAGATAAATATTTTAAAGTGACTGATTGTACCGCAAAGCGACTTCATATCCAAAAAACCTTGAAAGGTTTTTTAAGAAGATACAGTTCTACTATGTTACTAGGAGGACTCAAACCTAAAACCGTAGGGAATAATATCCAACGTGCTTCCATTAGATAAGACCCATCAAGTAAAAAATACTTCTCCAAATAATGACTTGAAAGACACGGGTAAGGAAATCCCAGTTTCTAAATAAATCACATGCTAATCACGTGACTGAAGAGAAACCATTGGCTTCCTTCCCCACGGGGAAAATACGGCCTTTCTCTTTCATATGTGTTTTTTGGTAGGAACTAGGAAGTACTGGTGGTACCATTTAACAGCTTCCATAAATGCAATAAATAAATAAATAAAAATCATGTATCTCTAAAATAGAATAGAGTAAAACAAACCATCCACGTCATCAATGAGCACTTTAGCTCAAAGTCCCGTTTGAAATCCACTCAGTTTGAAATATTTTTTTAAAAAATATATTTAAAAGATATTATTATTAAAATACATTTACAATTACTATAAATATTTATAATTTAAAAAAATTATATAAAATATATTTTATAATTATTAAATCTTGACTTGCTGTATACTCTGAGCTTGAGTCAGAGCTCTCATACTATTTAAAAAAAAATTCCGTGTGACTAAATCCTTATTGAAAATGGCTTGAGCTCGACTCATTTGCAACTGGCGACCCAGAATGTTCTCTGGTGCAACTGCAGCTGGTACTACTAATATACTAACTGGCGATCACTCCCTAAAATGAAAGGACGATTTTCCGGCAGGAAGGGCCAATCGATGGGTCTCTGAAGCCCACCCTTTTTGTGTAATCCTTTTAGTTTTGTGAACAATTTCTTTTTTAAAGATCTTCTTGCTAGAAATCCCAGAAAAGTCTGCAAAAATCACCATTTTTTTCTTTTTAGCATAGACTTTGTAACATATTCTGATAGACCTTCAAAACTCTCAGGTTTGTAGGAGCAAATGCTGATTGAACTTAGAATTCTAAAGACGAGATAAACCTAAAGTCATCACCGCTGTGGGATGTTTGTTTACATGCAGTTTCTGACTCAAAGCTGATCGCTGGCGCACCAAAGCTTACAAACTTACGGTTCGTCAGCGGTAACCTCTCACCCATTTCTTTTTCCTTTTTCTGAACCCTTGTTGCTAGAAAACTGGAATTTACATCCGGTTTATATGATTGATGTTTGCCTACGGTGTGGGGTTACTGGGATTTTCCCTATCAACAATGGTTTGACGCGGATGTACTGGTAATCCTACCAACACGAGTGTTTTCTTTGCTTGAAATTTTCTGCTCTTTTATTTTATTTTTATAATTTTATTTTTTCCTGTTGTGGGGTTCTTGCAATTTCTTTCCCTTTTTATTTTATCTGATGATGGAACAGATAAATGAACTTTTTTTAACTCCGGTAATAAAATTCTGAGACGAGATCAATTGAAGAGCAAAGGTGGGCTATATAAGATTAGGATTTCAGGAACCTCAGAAGTTGGTCAGTAATTCTCATTTCATAAATTTCATAACAATACAATTACATTTACCAAAGGGCACTTGATCTTGCAGAAAATGCAAATACAAATACAATTCTCTTCACATTATAATTTGGAACTAATAGCATTTATTTTGAGGGAGTAGTTGTCCTTTATTAGCATGCTCTTGATATTGGATTCAGATTTTGTGAAAATTTTTTGTCTCACTTATTAACACTGCCATATGATCCTTCAGTACTTATTTCTCAAATGACTTCTGGATAAAATAGTATCTCAGAAGACACTTTGAGGTACCGAAGCTCTTGTCAAAATGTTATGTTTCTGATCCTTGGTTGTTTAAATGCATTTTGTGATTTTCTTTGGGGTCTGCATACCCTTAGTGGGTAATTTAAATTCCATGCGGTTACTGAGGCTATTTACCATTTGATTCTGTTTACTCAGATCTTCAATTGTTGATATGTGTGCTTCTATTTGCTCATTTAATAGACTTCTGGATGCACCATTTTCCTTTTTATTTTAGGTGAAAGGAACGTTGTTATGGGTGAATTCAAGCGGCAAAATCTTTCTGAGGGGCAGAAAATTGGTGATGCTGAAGATAGAATTAGTACTCTACCTGATTTTGTTCTTCAACATATTCTTTCACTTCTTGAAACAAAAGATGCTGTTCTAACAGGCATATTATCAAGACGGTGGAGATATATCTGGACTGGTATTCCTATTCTGGACTTCGATGATAAGCCGTTGTATTCAAATCAGAGCAAATTATGGTATTCTATTGATGCCAGTCGTTTCATGAATTTTGTTGAGAGGGTGCTACTGCTTCGAGATGCATCAGATATTAAAAGGCTTCGACTTTCATGTCGTGTTTTCTTTAATGCAACTCGTGTGCATTCATGGATTTCAGCTGCAGTCAGGCACAACATTCAAGAGCTTGACCTTTGTCTTTTCGTTGAGGAAACTTTTTTGCTGCCTTACTCTCTCTTTAAATCGGCATCTCTTACGTTCTTAAAATTGGAAATGAATTGTAATCTCCAGCTTCCAAGTCAGATTTCTCTTCCAAGCCTTAAAGTCTTGCACATAGGTCTTCTCACATTTCAGAATGAGGATTCAGTGGAAAGACTCTTCTCCTCTTGTCCCATTCTTGAAGAGTTAGATATATTAGATTGTGATTGGATGGAACTGAAAAGTGTTACAATTTGCATTCCTTCATTAAAGAGGTTAACAATGGAGGATTTGCCCATATTTGGCTGTAATGGTGATGGCTGTGAAATCAAGATCATTGCTGCAAATCTTTCATCCTTCAACTACTTTGGCTATCTGAAAAATCATATTCAGTTGCCTAATCTTCAAACATCAGTCACAGCATCGTTTCGTATTCCCGTTGCATTCCAGCTTCTAGACAAACTTGCACCCCGTGCTGTCAATTTATTTCATAAAGTGAAGAATGCTTGTTCATTGAAAATATCTAACTGCACCATTGAGGTATTTAGGATTTTAGGGTTTTTTTTAAAAAATATTTTTTAACGCCTAAATTTTCTTGGTCTCTTTTTATGCAACTTTTACCTAGTTATAAGTATCTTTTTTGTGCCCTACTGAAGTTCTGTTTTGTTTTTATCTCTGGTGAAGACCCTCTTTCAGGCACATCTGCTAGATCATCTTCCAATGTTCCAGCAAGTGAACCGTTTGGAGGTGACCACGAAATTAAAGGAGCGTAATGCAGGATACTTCATTGAGTTTCTTGAACATTTACCGAAGTTGGAGTCTCTTTATTTTGCGAAGGTATGCGTGGCAGCACCGCTATTCAGACATTGTTTTTTCTACTACATATAATTAATGAGAAACTTAAATTTTGTAAAATAGGTGTTTGGTCCTCCCTTGTGTGGTGACGAAAGTGGATGGATATGGGAATCAGTGCGTAATTGTTCATTATCTTGCTTGAAGACTGTGCACCTCCGTAAGTTTCGTGGGAATGACAGTGAGATATGCTTGCTGGAAACTTTGCTCAAATTTGCACCATGCTTAGAGAGGATAATTTTATTCTCTTCTGATAGTCCTTCCACAAAGCCTAAAGAGTGGAGAGACTTGATGAATCGGTTGGAAAAACTTCAAAGAGGATCTAAGCATTGTGTGATCTCCATCTTCTGAGACTCAGTACGTGCTTTTCTTCAAATAGTTTCCTCAACGTCTTTCCTCACCATTTCTTTCCATTCATGAAGATTATTTTATTCCTTATGGAGCTGCATCTAGTTCATCTTATGGTTATGGATTTTACTAAGTAGAAAGATTTGGTGGTTCATAATTTTGAGGAGCTGAAACAAATATGAATCATGAATGCCATATTTGCCCATTAATGCAGTGAGGATTTATTTAAGGTTAATTTTACTTCTGACTCTATTTTGTTTTTCATCTTTAGCCGACCGAGTTGTCAGCATAGGTTCATACTTCATTGGCTCATTTTATTCTTTTATGTCTCTTAATATTTTTCAATGATTAGCTCTTTGAGGTTGAGTACTCCAGTCTTTGTTTGACACTGTGGAAGCATGCTGTTACCTTGTGCTTAATCAATTATTTCCGTAACTAGCTTTCCTGAATTTATGTAGGTAAATCTGTTCCAGAATGAGATCATACCGGATACTTTGTAGACTCAATGGAAGTAAATGACAACTGTCTCATTTTGGGGGACTGATAGCTGATGTGGGAAAATGGCAGATTTAACTTTCCCGCTTTGTTATGTCCCACCTAAATGATCGTAATCAATCAAATTATTCCTTATTTACTTTCCCTTCCTATTAGTTTTCCACCTGACCAAACTAAGTGATGTCTCGTTGAAGCTCAAGATATGTTGGAATTTCCTCTTGAATCTATGATCTCTCAATATTAGAGCTGCTTGTCATAGAGCTTGAAATCTTTTGGCAACTAATAAACAAACTTTTGTTGGGCATTTAGATTTACCGAACTTTAGCATGAGAAGATCATTTTGAGAGTATGCACATATTTCCTTCAGTATAATTCTGAGGTAGCCACTGTTGGGATTGGGCTTCTGAAACTATACTTGATTGAATCAGGACCTTTTTTGGTTTAGTAGGTGGTTTTCAGTCATTCCTTGAGTTGTGGCCTGTCAGAAGGACCCTGAGGTGTTAAAGACTCTTCAACGTGGTTATGGTCATAAAGACTTCAAGCTGTAAGGCATTTTCCATAATAGTTCAAGTGTGATATTTGTGCCCTAAATCTTTCTATCCTTTGGAGAAAGTGAACAATATTTTCCAATGAGTTGGTTGCCCTAATCATCTTGTTAATACTTCTACCCAGATAATTTTACATTTGCTCCCAAATACTTTAAAAAACCTCTTTTTTCCCCCTCCAATTCTTGCTTCCATGTAAAAGAAATCTTTGGCTTAGTTGTGTGCCACATCCAATTCTGATACTTTTGATGTTCTTATTGGTTTGAAAGATGCTTTCTGATTAAATATTAAGTGGTCAAAGTTTCTCCCATATGACTTGTGTCATCATTTAGTCGTACCATTAAGTGATTTCATTCGCTTCGATCATGCAGTGGTATTTTGAGAAACATATGGCTTCTTCTGTTCGATCTCCTTGTGTTCTGGGCTTTCCGTTGTATGCCATACCACACTGGTGTTTGAAATGCTTTCTTGCCATGGCGTTGCCATTATTTGTTCTTCTTCCAGATTTTAGCTATTGGGAATGCATGGAAGTGGTTTTTCCAGACCTTGGACTTTCTTGCAGATTTTTGGTTTCTCACCTGTTCCTCCAAGACTTCATCTTTTTTGTAAATCGTTTCTGGCTGATGATACCTGACAAAGCTGAGAGGGGACATCTCATTTTGGTTGAATTGTCCTACATGAACTTCATGTAACAATTACTATATACAGATCACAAAGATGAGATAGATAGATGTGTTTGGTGCAGACAAATATAGTGGGTTACATGGGTTTTTGTCTCTCCTATGCCATGATCAAACTGTAAATACCTTTTTGCTGTTTTGAACCAATATAAACCATTACTAGTTGGCATTTTCTTGGTATTCTATACAGGATAGTACGTATGTATACTTACTATGGTTATACATCAAAATTTGGATATTTGCTCATTACTCAACATATTATAATTTTTTAACATAGTTAATAAGAATGATTCCTTTCGATTAAAATAACTTCTTTAAAATAAAGATATACTCCCTCAGTTTGGAAATAAATGTTTTATATTTTATTTTAGATTGTCTAAAATTGAATGTTCCATTTCATAAAATAATAAAAATTTTATTAAGAAAATTAATAATGTAATATGATAATAAACTTAAGTCAAGCATTTTTATTAGAATGTGGGTAAGTCTAATTGTTACATTTAATTTTGAATGGAGGGAGGAGTTTTTTTCAGTAACTGAATGTGTATTTTGCATACCTGAAAGTTGTAGTTGAGAATTATATGCGTGTGTATACATATATGCGCTTTTGCTAAGGCGCATTTCGGAGCGCGTCTTAATGCGCGCTCCCACCGTTACCGTAACGGAATTCTTGCTACAGTGCTCATGCAGCCAATCAAGCGGAGTAAGAATTCAGTTACGGTAACGGTTGGTATGCGCCTTAGCAAATCCGTACATACATGTGTATGTAAATTAAATCCCTATTATATATAAATCTTTTTTTACATTTGGTTTTAATTATGTTTTTATTTTAAAATAGATGATCAAATGTTCCAGAAATCTCAAGTTCATGTACAAAATATTTCGTTAAGCCTACGGGGAATAATGAATCAATAATCTTTGAATTATTTAATAAGGAAAATTTTTGATATAGACAAAATATTCTGTTATGGGTTAAGCCCATGTGGACCTTTGGTCCATATTAAATTATTATATTTATATATTATATATTTTATACTTTTGTTCTATAATAGCAATGTGATTTTATATAAATTTTAGGAGGAAGTCTTAAACCAAGGAGAAATTCAATTAACCATCTTTAAATTATTTAATAAAGAAAAATTCTGACATAAATAGAATATTTTAATATGATCCACATGGACCCTTTTTTTCCCATATTAAGAGGATTTATTTATATACTTTTATTCCATAATAGCAATGTGATTATATATAAATTAAGAGGACATTCATCTACATGATTTTGTCAAGGAAGGAAAAATTCAATGAATAGACTTCAAATTATATAATAAATTCTTTTTTAATATAAATCAAATACTTTAATATGAATCAAATACATTTTTTTGTCTATATAAATTATTTTATTATGTTTATAATAAAAATAACAAGGTCTTATAATTGAGAGAGTAAAAACAATTTTTTTTTATATATTCTTCTTGAGGAAGATACATATAAAGCAAATGACAAAATAAAGCAAAACAGAAATCGATGATTTCACGAAGCGGTGATGAATGACTCTCATCTGCAGCAACGTTTTGTCCGTCCCTTTCAGTTTTAATCCCTTTCCCTTACCGATCTTTTGCTGAAAATCCCCTGTAAACCCTGCAAAATCCATAATTTCTTTACCCTTCGGAAAAAGAGAGAAAAGAGTTCCTCCACCGACATGATCACCCTCAAATGACTACTTAGTTCTTCTTCCGTGACAAAATCCAACTCTCGGGTTTGGGAGTAACCAATGCTGAATTGAGTGTAGAATTCTGAAGTCTAGACAAAGACACGACGATAAAAAGGCACCACCATTGTTGGATGTTTGTGTGTACATGCAGTTTCTGATTCAAAAAGGTTGGCGCAACAAAACTTGCAATTCGTCAGCCATGAACGACGGTAAAATTTCACGGGCCTTCACTTTTTTGGGAATGTTGGTTTTTGTCGAAACTTGAAATTCTCCTCGCAACTATTCGTTTCTTGATGTCTGGTGATTTTTTTTTTTTTTGGTTTTTTTTCTCTCGGGAAATTTGGTATGGTTATATTTGTAACCATGTAAGATTACCGGAGTATTTTCTTTGCATGAAAAGCCCTTCTTTGTTTATGTATTTGCTTACTTTTTGCTTCCCAAATGAGGGATTTTTGAGTTTATGCGATGACGGAACCAATATCATGAGTTTCAGTGGTTAATAAACTTTTTGAGAAGATGAGAATAAAAGAGAGAAGCAGGGCTTAACAAGGATCAAGATGAAGACCCCAAAACTCCTATAGTAGTAATTCTCATTGTACGAATGCCATCGGGCACATGTATAACTAAATACTGGAAATTTTGGAGAAAGTTTGTAATTAAGTGCAGAAGCAAATACTAGTAAAATTTAGTTCTCGAATGAAATCTATGTCAGAAAGAATCATGTGGGCAAATGTTTAAAGCCAGGCAACTTAACTGTATTTCCAGAATAATTTGTTAAGGCAAAGTTAACATAAATTGGTTGGGATGTTGTAGTATTTTACTTTATTAATACTGCAGAATCATCAGTTTTTTCTAGTAGTCCAAGAAAGAAGTTGGTAGACTTATATCAAGTAGGGTCTCACTCCTTTTGAACAGTTGCTCTTCAATGGTACGTTTTCCATTCTCGGTGTTTTCAGTAGATGCAAGCTTTATAATGTGCTTAATTTATTACACTGAGTAATTATGCTAGACAAATACAAAAAATATTGACAAAGTTTACAAAAATGATCTGATATAAATAGGATGGTTACTTTTGTTTCATGAATATCAAAGTATATTGAAGTAATGGGAGCATGTCTTGTAATATCAGTTTATCTAGAGGTCCCATCAAACTTTTTCCCAATTGGCATTTGTTTCTTTCATTTAAAAATGATACTTGGTTTTTGCCAACAGATAAGTCTTTTCTCGTTAGTTAGAATTGGGTGGTATTAGTTGCATTTACTTATTTGAATGTTTCCCATTCTCAGCATTCTCTTGATACAGGATGAGAAGTGCATGGAAATTTTTGGTCATACTCTTGCCATTTCCGCCAACCTGCTCCTCAAGTCCTGTTCTCATTATCAAGCGACTTTTATAGTTGATACAATTATCCAAGGATCCGGAAGTAGTTAAATCAAATACTCACTGATTATTATTGTTCTGATCATGATTATTTAGCACCTGCTTCCATGTGCCATGTGCTCATTGTGTTTATCTTTTGCTTTTACATGTTTTTTGATCGCCAACTTAAATTATATATCAGTTACTGTGTCTACCCATTACTTCGTTTTTGCCCATTGTTGATTGTTTATTTTCTCATTTAGTATACTCTGTTGCTTCTGCATGATTATCATATATTAATTTCCAGAACAGTTCACCAATTAACCAAGGTTTTCTTTTCACATTAGGTGAAAGGGGCTTGATTTTGGATGGAGTCCAGCAGCAACGTGTTTCTGAGGAGCAGAATCTTGAGCCTGAAGATAGAATTAGTGGTTT
>JAOXNR010053559.1:0-14023 GCA_028571225.1 Parsonsia alboflavescens | reverse complement strand
GTCTTCCCCGTCGAGCTCGTTTTGATCTCCTCTCAATGGCATTTATTTCACCAATTGGAGGTCATTGATTATGCAGGTCTACTAGAGGTGGATTAGCAGATAATGTGGTCTTTGCAGAAACTCTTGCAGGTGAGCTTCCTTCACCAATCTCTTGATCTGACTCTTGAGATCGAAACAATCCTCCATGAGATGACCATGGTCTTTGTGGTAATAACAGAACTTGGAAGGATCTTTTTTTTTTCCAAGACTTTTAAGGGGTCTTGGCGGCTTCAGGAGGCCTCTTTTTTCTATGACAACCAAGATTTCTGCTCGTGAGGTCTTGAGGAGAGTGGTCACAAGGTCCGGGATGGTCTTTCTCCTCTTATCTAAGGTCCCTTCTTTTAAATAGGGGTCCTACCTATCAATTTTTAAGGTCTTAAGGCTTTTTGGAAGCCCGTTGTTGTCTTTTTCTATTGCTAAGGTGAAACTAGGGATCGCCTTCCGGACAACTGTTTCTTCAACCTTTATCAATTTCTCTAGAAGCAACTGCAACTCCTTTATAGTTTTCACTGGCTCTTCCGCCAGTCTGAGGGCTACATGCCCCCCTTTCAATTCCTGCCTGAAGGACTGGGCAGCTACTGTAGTACTCTCTCCAAATTTCTATTTAATGTTGAAAAGGTCGTTAATGTCTTTTTCTCATCTCGTGCTGGTCTGATAATTTTTCAAGAACAGCTCCTTCAATTGTGTCCAACTTCAGATGCTTGACTCTGGGATGCCTTTGAATAAGGACTGGGCTTTTTTGGTCAGTGTTGACCAGAAGGCACTGCATTTAACATGGTCGGGGTACTCAAACATCTCGATGTAAGACATATATTCAGCTATGTGCTACAGAGGTTCCCTTGTGCCATCATATTTTTCCTCTAATTGTGGGGATTTAAATCCCATCGGCATCCGAGCTATCCAGAAACTATGGACAAACGACAAAGGTTCTACGAGAGCCACATTGCTCTGTACATCTTGATCTCTATTCCTTCCCTAATTTACCAAGGGAGTCACTCTCCTCGGTGAATTGGGGGCTACCCCTCGAGCATAATTGCCTGCCCTTTCAATCTGGCTTTGACAAGGGGATATCCTTTCTCCAAGAGGAATTTGGAGTGAGCTCCCATACTCTACAAAACTAGTGTCCTATCTTTGACCTCGAGACATGGCAACTTGGTTGAGCCAGTCTCGCAGGTCATAACCCCTTTCGTTGTTCAGGGTTTCTTTGAGATCCGTCACCATTTGAATCCTTCTCCCTCGTGATCTTTCTTCCTGATGACCTATTCCCTGACCGTCCTCATCAGGTCGAGGGTGATTCCTTGCTACTGAAGGCATAGGCTGATCAGGTTGAGTGTGTCCAGCCTAATCCCAGGATGGCTGTGTATCTCTTTGGGATGGTACAGGAGTGCATCCTGTGGACATGTAGTCCTGCCTGTCTGAGATCCCCTCTAAAGTTGACACCATTCATTCCAGGAGGTCTGCATATTTGTGTCCTCCCGGATCTTTGTGGCCCGAGGTTATTGCCGTTGGCAATTGGTCAAGGTGCCTCCATTCGGGCCTTTCTTACACATGCTAGGGGTCCACTTGGGCCTTTTGAGATTGTCTAGACCATGATAGCCTTGGTTGTTGGGCACTAATTTTGGACTATTGCTCTCTTCCATGACCGGGCCTTCAAGCACTGTTTCGCCCATGCATAACTAGGTACTGCAAGGAGATCTGCCTCTACGCGGCGACTGAACGCATGTCGATTGTGGTTGCATCATCAAGCTTATTTATTTCTTTGATGTAGGAAGAAAACTAATGTTGTCTATCTTTCCCACAGACTGGCGCCAGAAGTGATGAAGCTCAAGAGTTTACTCCAGGCCATGCCTAACAGCATTAATTGCAACAATTGCAACCTGAGAAAGAAAGTAAGCAAGTCACCGGAGAGGGTTGTGTCCTAGGGAAGTGCTCCGATGCCTAAATCAGTATTTTGAGAGTAATCTAGTTTAATTAATTCTCAAAAATACTGGCCTTGTCAACAGACTGAATATCATTTGATTATATATTCAGAAGAAATTAGTTACCTCTTAAAGTAGGGCTCTTCAATTACGTGACAGTAGACATTTAGGATAATCGTGAGATCATATCGAATCTAGCCAATTGCTCCTAGAATCGTGGAGCTTCCCTTGGTAGAGATATCTTGCCATTCACATCTCTATCGAGAGCTTCGAGCTCACTAATCGAACTCTAAACCAACTTTGCCACCTACCCGTGGACGTCGAGGTCTCGATCATCTCTTCTAGGAGGTCACATTGAGTGGTCGTAGGCTCATAACAGATGTTAGGAGTCGTGCACAATTTAGTCGTGGCATGGAAGATGTATGAGACAGTTCGGAGCTTCCAAGGTCGGAGGTCGTGGTCTGGTAAGACCTCTCTCGAGCTTATTTAGGGGGTCGATAACCTTGGAGGTTGGTGGTAGTAGGTCGCTGCCCACCTACTCTTGTTCACTTCGTGAGTCTGACTTTAAGGTATTGAAGGTTGGGCCTTGAGCCCATTTGGGTTAACTTCCTTCCGGGGTCATGCCCATTTACGTTGACTTGTCCGGGTCATACCCATTTCTCCTATCAGAAGTAGTGACCAAGACTTAAATCGAATGATTAAATGTGAGCTGCTTGCTCAAGTCATCTCCAGCCTAGTTAGAGAAATGAAGACAGGCTGGAATTGTACCAAATTTGTAGCCAAATTGGGACTTCAATTCATTAGTAAAGCTGGACTAAATTTTCTAGAAATTTAGTGTTCAACCGCTGCACAAAGCAAGCAACTCAATTGTCAACTTAAGAAGTTCATTTCTCAAGCTCATTTTTGGTCCTTCTTGATCCCTTCTTCCGTGGATTTTCTCCCCTTGATTCTACATCATTCCAAGGCTTTGAACTTCACTTAAATCAATTTCAACGCCTTGAATGAAATGAATATTGTAACATCTCCTTGATGGCTCTTGATTATTCATTGATTTCCTCTCCAAGATGTCACGCATTCAAAATGTTCTTCCTTCTCTTCTACATAAGCTATCAGGGCTTTCTACATTCTTAAAATAAGATACTGGTATTTGAAATAGCTTCATTGCGTAGCATCTATGGATATCCATTATCTTCTGAGATATTTGATCATGTTCTCCTCTTTGGCTTTGTATTCCCTAGCGATGGCTGGCTATAACTTGTGAATCAGTTTTGACGTGCCATTTTTACACTTTTAGAGCTCTTATGAGTCTTAGACCTGCTAAGAGAGCCTCATATTCGGATTCATTATTCGAGGTTGGGAAGTTGTATTTCACAGAGTAAGGGATTCTCACTCCCTGATCAATACAATTCCCGCACCTAAATTTTCCTTTTTCGTGGAGCCATCTATGTACATGGTCTAGATATTAACTTCACAAGAACTTGTGAGCTCCAATGGAGCTCTTGTGCATTCTTCTACAAAAATCGAAGAGATTTTGAGCTTTAATTGCATTCCTTGGATCAAATTCAATTTGATATCCCAAGAGTTCAAGAGACCATTTAAATGTCCAACCTGATAGCTCAAGTTTCGCCAAAGCTTGTTTTAGTAGTAAATTGGTTAACACTCTTATTAGTTAAGCTTCAAAATAGGGCTTAAGCTTCCTTGAGGTAATAACATTTAGGTACAAGAAATTTTCAAGGCCTAAATATCTAATTTCAGGACCTCTCAGAAAATGTCTTACATAATAAATCAGAAATTCTAAACCTGACCTCTCTACCAATATCACCGAGCTGACTGCCTTTTCTGCTACAGTTAGGTACATCCGAATTTTATCCCCTAACCTCGGCTAGACTTGTTGATGGGGCTCCCCTGGGAAGTCTTTCAGTCTACCAAAAGCTATTTGGCAATCTTTGGTCCACTGAAAATCTTTCGGCTTCTTTATGAAGTCATAAAATTTTTCTCCATTGTCAGCCATTTTGTTGATGAAGCGCCCCAATCCTGCCATCTTTCTTGTCAGATTTTGGACCTCATTAATGTTTTTCGGAGGCTCCATGTCTAACAATACTTTTATTTTATCAAGATTGGCATCAATACCTTGTTTTGATATGATGAAGCCAATGGAATTTTCCTCCTGAGACCCGAAATGTACATTTATCTTGGTTGAGCTTCATATAAGCAGCTTTCAATGTCTGAAAAGTTTCCCCGATATCTTCAATGAAATCCTCAGAGGTCTTGGACTTGATTACAATGTTGTCCACATAGACCTTAATGTTCCTCCCGAGTTGGTAGTTGAAGACCTTGTGCATAGCCCACTGGAATTCTGTCCTTGCATCCGACCTCTGTAATGAACGAAGTCTTTTCTATATCCTCTATTGCCTTTGGAATTTGGTGATACCCTTTGTAGTTGTCTAGAAAACACAGCCATTGGTAACCGGCTGTTGAGTCTACCATCTTATCAATGCTTAGGAGAGGATATGAGTCCTTCTGGCAGTATTTGTTTAGTGTGGTGCACACATAATCCACGTCTCTTCTTTCTTTGGCACAACCACTGGATTGGCCAACCATTCTGGGTACCCAACGTCCTTTAAGATTCCAACGTCGAGAAGAGCTTGGACTTCTCAGGCTATGACCTCGTTTCGTTCTGGAGCAAAGGTCCTTTTCTTTTGTTTTACCTGCTTGACTCCTGGTTTGAACCTGACCTTGTGCTCTGGAAAGTAGCTCTTCTACTTGTCTTCGAAGCTCCTTGGTCCCCTTCGAATTGGTCCTATAGGAGGCCTTTTTAGGTAAAGGGACTCCTGGAATCAAGTCAATTTGGTGCTCAATCCCTCTCATTATTGACAACTCTTGAGGGACCTTTTCTGGAAACACATCCCTATATTCCTTCAAAAGATCATAGACATCAATAGGAAGATAAGAATTAATATCATTATCAAAAGAAGTAGAATGTAAAAAATGTTTGTACATAAGTAAAATCATTGGCTTAAAGCCCAAGCATGCACTCTTTAACTCTCTATGTCTCACATAAAAATTCACTTTTTTGTCACTCTTCTTTTCTTCTTCCCTCTTTTTCTTTTCACTCTCTTTTTATCTCCCATTTTCTTTCTTCTTTTCCTCATTCTCATTTCTTCCTCTCTCATTCTCTCTTTTTTTTCCCTCATTTTCTCTCTAGTCTTTCTAATCATAGAATTCTTTCATTCTCTCAAGAATCTTCTATTGAACCATGCGAGTATATCTTTTTTCCTTCAAACTAAACGGAGTGCTTGTTCTTATGGCCATCATAAATCACCTTTCTATCATATTGCCATGGTCTTCCAAGTAGAAAATGTGTAGCTTGCATAGGCACTACATCACAAAGCACCACATCGTGATACTTGCCTATTGAGACTGAGATTCTTACTCTTTTCCCAACCTTGACTTCAACACTATCATTTAACCATTGTAGCTTGTAAGACTTTGGGTGATCAATGCAAGGTAGCTTCATTTTCTCCACCAACTAGGCACTCACAACATTTACACAACTTCCGCTATCAATAATGACACTACAAACATGCCATTGTATCAAGCATCTCGAGTGGAACAAGTTCTCCCTTTGCAAGTCCTCCTCTTCATTCACTTGAGTACTAAGTACACTTACAATCATGTACATTTGCTCACAATCACCTTCACTAGGATCAAAATCATCTTCATGCTTCTCTTTATCAGCCACAAATCCTTCCTCCTCACCTTCATTAGTCGACTCCACCAAGTATCAAGTCGGGTTTTTGGTATTTAGGTTGGTATTAAAGGTTATCTAGGTAGGGTGATTCGGGTCATGCCCGTTTTATCCATCATTACCCCCTTGTCGAGGCTCCTAAATTCTGAGTCTCGTCTTTTTGTAACAGATAGTTTTGTGTCCCATCTGTTTTGACTGTTACCTCTTTTCCCAAGGAAAGTTCCTTTACAACAGCTGAAAGGTTTCCTATTTCATATAGAAAGGTACAGTTAGAAGAATTTGGAATTTACCAAAAATCTTGCTTTGAAAACATATTATCTCCCCGCAATTCACAAACCCTAAGCTGCAAATTCTCAAGCTCTTTTGTTTATGCTCTGTGGTCGAAAGAAAGATCAATTCTTCTTATTCTTTTTAGTGAGTAGAATCCCAGCTTCCATCAGTGAGTCCTCTTCTTTACAACTTTTATTTTTGAGAAATTTTCTATTTCTTTTCGAGAAATTACTTCTTCTCCTAGTTCTGCTATGCTTCCCCATATGCAACGTCCTTCTCTTTCTAAACAATCGACTTCACATACTCCTACTCCTTATTCACCCAGCACTCATTTTGAGCCCCTCATTAGAAATCTTAAAATTGCCCCAGTCTGTAATCTTGAGAACAAGGCTTTTTACATAACCCCCATAACAGTGACTGCTCCCTGGGTTAGAAAAAATTGGTATGACCCTTTTGATTTGGAGGTTTTTACCCTGAAGCCAAACATTGATACCAAAAGGATTAGGGAATATAGTAAAGGGAGAGGCTTAAATAAGGGCAATATAGAACTTCCTGAGGATGATGAGTGCTCCATTGACAACCGAGAAGCTTACATTGTCCTTCATGAGACCAATCTGAGAGAAGGGATTGTCCTTCCTTATATCTGAAGGGAAGGCCACAAATAGACCTCCTCCAGGTATCGATCGGAGGAAGTCTAGAGAGGGTACAGACATTACCTTATTCATTTTTTCAGATTGAAGATCGGAATCCGTTTACAGTCACCATAAAAATTCTCCAACCTCTACCTCTACTTCGTCACACAAACGTCCGCTTCCAGTGTACATCTCACGAACACAACAACAGGATAAACACGATAGAACTGCTAGATTCAATCATGAATATTGTTTTTCTCGTTTTGGTTTCTCTGAACTCTCCGTTTTTTTTTTCTACATAGACACTCTGACAAAAAAAAAAAAGAGAGAACTCTACAGAAAGAAAGAGGAGTCCTATTGAAAAACCCTAGAATACTTCAGGATAAGATGTCATCTGGATAAATCAATCTTGTTTTTCAAATTCTTATTTGAATTCAAAATGAGAGGCCTATCAAAGTGTGACTAAGAAAAATTTGTCTAGATTTAACGAACCTGGAAAAATACAATTCAGTCTCATAATTAACTCTTAATTATATTTGGTTAATTCCGATTCATGAATTAGCCTAAGAAACTTTAGCTAATTACGTTTAGGTCCCAAACGTGATTCTACCCATTAAGTGATACATTCTAAATGTGTGACCCAATAGGTCCTCATAAAATTGGCATTTAAGAAAAACGATGTTTAATGTCATGATGTCTAGCAACACATTATTGCTATCCAATTAACGAGAATGTCGGTGACAAGACAAAACCTTCCATAATAAAAATAACATGTCTTGATCTCTTTGTCTAGGAAGTCATAATTGAACATGAGTCATGGAACGTGTCACACTCGTAAAGTTCAATATTTGAATACTCAACCCCGAGTAGATTAATTAAATAGAATAAGATAAATATCTCATATCTAATTATTCGAGCATGGCCATGCATTTCATAATCTCATTCAACCAAGAATGCTAGATATCACTCTCTTGTTATATAAAAGGGACAAATCCTATCTTGATCATTCAACATTCCACAACACAAATTAGAACATACTCAATACTTGCCTTTATTGTCCACTCAATTAAGAGTGACGTTTAACAATATCAAAGTATGCAATCTTTCATGTAGGAATCTCCATGAAGTGATTTCGAGGCGGGTCAATCCAGTACACGATACTCTATGTGTACCTATGTGATGATTTGATATCTCATATCCTTGACGGGTGTCATCAAACAGCACATACCATTCTCAGCGTGGAATTGATATCCTAATCTCAATAACACTTGACTAGGGACATTTTAAGAAAAATAAACTATTCTAAGGACATTCCATAATTTATTTAATGAAACGCAGATATAAAAGTAAATTATATAATGATATAAATAGCATCATGATAAAAAGTTATGCCAACTAAGTAAAATCATCACATGTTCTTTGGGCATACCCAACAATAACCACCCTCTATTCCTCTACATTGCTTATTTTTTGAGATTTCCAATTCCTCAATTATCCCCCCCAATGTAGTTAGAGCTATCATAGCCTTCATAACGTCCTATCATCCATACAAGGTCCCAATCTGTCTAGAGCTTTTTAGGTGCCTTTTCAAAGTAGGAATTTCAACTGCACCAGGTAGGACTGTTCATGGGTACCTTCAGTTCAATATGAGATATAAGCTTTCTAGGACTTTCAATCTTTTAGGTGGTCCTTGGAAAAAATTCCATTTTCATGCTAAGCTTCCAATTGACTTAATCCGAGCTACGCCTTATCCCAGATGCAATATATGAAAGACTTTCTTCAACGAGCTTCCCAAATTGGAGGGCGAGCTCGAGCTAGCTAGGGTCCTTCTTATCGACCTTACCAATTCAAATTTTTTGAAAGTGGATTCTACAGCTCAAATCTGGAGTCTTTCCTTCCTCCTTCCTACTGCACTCGGAATTCCCAAACACTGCGACCTTCCCAAACTTAGAGTGTCTCAATGCATTTCCCCCTTTTGGTAAGAACATGTACCCACCCTAGTAAGTTCAGGTTTACCCTAATTTGTGAAAGATTACAAGGGGAAAGGATTAGTGAAAGTGCTAACGCGGAAGGAACCCCACCTATGGTCAACCTTAGACAAACCTTAAGCAATAGAATTAGCTATGACCTGAGGATAGGCTCAATCGAGTAGCAATCTCCATAGGTCAATGACAGGAAGCAAGTCCTGGAGATAGGGAGCTCCCCAAGAACTCCGCCTAGGGGATGGATACCTCCTTGACGAAGCCTGATCAAAAGGATTCGAAGCGACACTCGAGGGGTAGCCCTGAATCAACCAAGGAGAGCGACTCTCCCAGGAAATCAAGAAAGGAATGAGAATCAGGAAATACAAAGCAGTGTGGACCTATCGGAGCCTTCACCAATTGTCCATATTATCAAAGCACCGCAAGTTGAGGCAAAATAAGATTGCCAGGGGAACAGCTGCAACATATAGATAAGTATGTTCCTACATGGAAATGTTCGAGTACCCTGATCATGTCAAATGCCAAGCCTTCCTATCCACGTTAACAAAGAAAGCACAATCCTAGTTCAAGGGTATTCCAGAAGCAAGTATCTCGAACTAGACACAATTGAAGGAGTTGTTCCTGAAGAACTATCAGAGCAGCAAAATGTGTGAGAAAGACATAAATGATCATTTTAACATCAAAGAGAAATTTGGTGAGTGCACCAAAAGCTACTATAGTCATTTTAAAGACGAAGCAGGAAGGATCCTCATTCGAATTGAGGACCTTCAGATAAGAAAAGGAAGACAGTTCCTAACCTAGTGACAACTCCTCTGACGACATCGTGGGCAAAAATCTCGGTGGTCATCGAAAAAAATGGACTTTTAAAGCTACCAAGACCTCTCAAAACTCCTTTGGATAAGAGAGACATAGCAAAGTTCTATCACTACCATAAGGATCATGGCCATCTCATGGAGGACTATTTCGACCTCAAACAAGGAATTGAGAGGCCGGTAAAGGAGGGCCACTTGCAAGAATTTCAAGGTAGGAATACAGATCCTGTGACACCACCACTTGAAGTTACAAACAAGCAATGACCTCCAGTTAGAGAGACTAAGGCCATCGAAAGGAGGTCAAAGCAAGCTTGGGGAGGAGACCCGTTAACGATGTTATTCCATATTGGAGAATTCTTGGTACTTAAAAATTCTGGTTGACACCAGAAGTGCAATGAATGTCATGTACAAAAAGGCATTTGATCAAATGGGGATAGATAAGAGCTCGCTAATAAAGTTGGATACTACCATGACCAGCTTCAATGGCAGCATGACCTATGCAGAAGGGATTCTAGGGGTTCCAACTACATTCTATGTAGATGGAAAGATTATCACAGAGGTCACGGACTGGCTGGTGGTTGATGTACTAGGAACTTACAATGCAAATCTCGAAAGCAAAGGGGTCATGGACCTGAAGGCTAAAATTTCCTTACTGAGCTACTACATGAGGATCTAGGTCGAAGAAAGCTGGATCACCCTAGAAAGAGATAGACAGACAACTGTAGAATGTTACCTCATTGAAGGGGATGTTGAGGCCTCGACAATGTCCAAGCGAGATGATTTTATCAACCTCCCAAAGAAGGATGATAAGTCCAGAATCTAGGTAGCCAACAAGGGAGAAAAAGTTTTTCTCAACTCAAAATTCCCTGATAAAGGGATCAAGATAGGCGAACTTTTGCCTTCCAGGAGTAAAAGGAAGCTCATTGATTCCCTTCAAGAGTACCTAAAAGTTTTCACCTGTTGACCCACCAACCTTGAAGGAGTTGATAGAGAGATAGTAGAACTCAAGGTCAGGCTTAGACCAGGAGTCAAGCCAATAAAGCAAAAGAAAAGAATGTTTGCTCCTGGAAGAAACGAGGTCATAGCTCAAGAAGTCAAAGCTCTTCTTGATGCTGGGAACATGGAAGAGGTCGTGTACCCAAAATGGCTTTCCAATCCAATGGTTGTGCCAAAAAAGGAATGGACATGAAGCATGTGTGTGGATTTCACCACACTAAACAAACATTGTCAAAAAGACTCATACCCACTCCCAAGCATCGATCAAATGGTTGACTCAACAACTGTTTATCACTGGCTGTGTTTTTTAGTCAAAGACATGGAAAAGACCTCATTCATTATACAGGTCAAGACCTACTGTTATACCAAAATGTAGTTCAGTTTGAAGAAAGCAGGGGCAGAATTCCAACGAGCCATGCACAAGGTCTTTAGGAAACAGCTCGAGAGGAACATTGAGGTCTACGTGGAGAACATTGTGATTAAGTCCAAAACCTCGGAGGACTTCATTGCAGATATAAGAGAGACTTTCCAGATGCTAAAAGTTGCTCACATGAAGCTCAATCTTGAAAAATGTGCCTTTGGAGTTTCAGTGGAAAAGTTCTTGGGTTCATGATATCGGAACGAGGCATTGATGTCAAGCTCGATAAGATAAAAGCACTCCTGGACATGGAACCTCCCAGAAGCATTAAGGAAGCCCAAAGTTTAAGGGGGAAGATGGCAACACTAGGACGTTTCATCAACAAGATGGTCGAGAAAGGAGAGAAATTCTATGACTTAATGAAAAAACCTAAAGATTTCCAGTGGACAGAGGATTGCCAAACAACTTTCAAAAAGTTGAAAGGATTTCTGGAAAAATCCCCACAACTTGTTTCCCCAAGGTCGGAAGAAGAACTCTTGATGTACCTAACTGCAACAAAGAAGGCAATCAACTCAGTGCAGCTAGTAGAAAGGTCAGGTTTGCAATTCCTCCGAGGTCTTGAAATTAGATATTCAGACCTCGAGAAATTCTTGTACCTAATTGTTCTAACATCAATTGAGCTTAAGCCCTATATTGAAGCTTATCCAATAAAAGTATTAACCAATCTGCCACTGAAGCAAACTCTGGCAAAAACCGACCTGTCGGGCAGAACAATGAAGTGGTCACTCGAACTCTCAGGATATCAGGTTGATTTCACACCAAGGAAAGCTATCAAAGCTCAATCTCTCTCAAACTTCATAGAAGAATGCACAAGAGTTCCACTGGAGCTCACAAACCCTTGTGAAACTAATGTATGGACCATGTACACCGATGGTTCCACTAAAAAGGAAAAATCAGTTGAGGGAATTTTATTAATCAGCCCTGAGGGAGTGAATCCCTTACTCTGTTAAATATAACTTCCCAACCTCGAATAATGAGTCCTAGTATTAAGCCCTTTTAGCAGGACTAAAACTCATAAGAACTTTAAAGGTGCAAAAATTTGCATCCAAAAAATTGATTCACAAGTTATAGCCAGCCAGGTCGCTAGAGACTGCGAAGCTAGGGAAAAAACATGATTAAATATCTCAAACAAGTAAGAGATGTAACATGAAAACTTGAGTGTTTCCTCATTGAACAAATCCTAGAGAGCAAAATTCAAAAGCTGATACACTATCTAAGGTTTATCAGGAGCTCATGGGGACCAAAGCCGAGCTATTGGTCGAACAGCTGTATTAGGCAAGCATATGCCAAGAGGAAAACTTGTTTATAGAGGATCGGGCAAATTGGAGATACCTTATTTATAAATTCCTTAAGGATTGCAACCTTCCACAAGATGCCGAAAAAGCTCTTCAAATCCAAAAGTTTGTACCTCGCTATGTCCTAATAGGAGATGACGAAGTGTACAAAAGGTCATAAACATGGCCACTACTCAAGTGCCTGAACAAGGGAGAAGGAGAATATGTTATTAGACACTTGCATAGCAGAATATGCGGATTGCACATAATAGCCAAAAACATTGTGAAGAAGATACTGAGGACAAGCCATTATTGGCCCTCGATGATTTCAAATATTGAAAACATCATACAAAAATACACAAGCTGCCGATTACATGGAAATAAGTCACATGTGAATCCAACAAAGTATCAATCTATCAGCATGTTGGTTCCATTCGATAGCTAGAGCATTGACATATTAGGACCCTCCTAAAAGGAGTGGGGGGCATTGACATGTTGGTTGCTGATTATAGCTATAGAATACTTACCAGATGGGTTGAAGCAAAATGAATGACAATAATTTCTTCACCAAAGGTACAATCCTTCATATGGAGGAACATTGTATGTAGGTTCAAGATTCCCCGAGCTATTATCTCAAACAATGGAAGGCAATTTGTGGGCAATCCCTTCAAAACCTTTTGTGATAACTTGAATATAGAATAGAGATTAACCTCTGTAGCTCATCCTCAAGCAAACGGATTGGCCAAGGTCACAAATAGAACAATTTTGGAAGGTCTCAAGAAAAGGCTTACTTAGCTTGAAAAGGAAGGTCAGAAACCTTCATGGCCAGAAGGAATTCCAGGCATCCTATGGGCTTACAGAACCACACCTAGGAAAACTACTGGAGAAACACCTTTCAGTCTATGTTTTGGTGCAGAAGTGATAATGCCGGTAGAGATCGGAATGCAATCCTTGAGGTTAACTGAATACGATTCCATCTTAAACAATTGGGAGAGAAGGGTAGACATCGACGTCCTTGAAGAAATCAGGAATAAAGCTATGGAAGCTAACAGAAGGTAGAAAAAACAAGTTACAAATCTTTTCAACAAAAAGGTGAAAAAGAAGCATTTCACAATTGGAGAAATGGTCCTCAAAAGGTCGGATGTCGGAAAGTAAGGACAATTGACAGAGTTACAAGAACATTGGGAAGGACCTTATATAATCCAAGAAGCTCACAAAGGAGGAAGCTATAAGCTCGCTAATCTCAAAGGGAGACAACTCTAACGCCTTGGAATGTTTGTCATCTGAAGAAATACTATGCCTAAGACTTTCTAGACTTCACAAGCTCGTTATTACGCTCAGGCGCTGTTGGGATTTATGCCCAAAAAGGCTATCATTTTCCGAGAAAAAGTGTAAAATACTATAATCTAAATAAGTAATTTTTTACATATTAGCATCAAATGCGATAAGGTCCAAATTGATTTAAATAGGTGATCTATGTGTTGGGACGCTTAGCATAGTAAGGTACGGATCACCGGAAGTTTAAATCATAAGGAATTAGTTCTTGGCCAATTAATGGAATTGGACGTTCCATTGAACAAAGGTGATAACACATTAGTCTCCGTTAAGTAGGGTGACTTACCTTTAGTCATTGGGTAGTGCTCCCAGACTATGTGTTAGCACATTTTGTATGTGTAGAGCAGGACTATTCAGTGATTGTTCTCTGAAGGTACTATCAAAGAAAAGAGAACTAATATCACAGTTGCTACTGCGTGGACACTTCCCCATGACATGAGTATGGGTTGGTGGTCTAGCGAAGCTAGTTCCCTATGCTTTGATATGCTATGGGTGAGATCACATTATGGAGATCAATAGCGTTGTATGTTAGGTACTTGGAGTTAGTCAGTTAAGACAGACTCATACAATAGGGTCTCTATGCCATTTCATTTATGAG
>JAOXNR010053558.1:0-14025 GCA_028571225.1 Parsonsia alboflavescens | reverse complement strand
GAGTTCAATGCATTCTTATTCTTATACATGATGGTTTCATGAGATTTTAGGTCATTCTCCCGCATCAGCAGTGGGAAGATTCGATTTTGGGATAGTTATCTATGAACAGAGAGTGGTAATTACCAGAAAGAGAATTGTTGTTTTGCCACACGGGTTCCCTTGAAAGTTGAAAACTAACTTTGTTTTCCAATCCATGACATTGAGACCAGGGAAGTTTTTGTCTAATCAAAAACCAGAAGTTTATTTTATATTACTTGAGGAACAATTACCAAGTCAAGAAGAAGATTCCCTCTTTTTAAAGTAGCTCTTCTTCGTGAGAGTATTTTCCTGAAGTAATGAGTAAGTCATATCTTCTCAGCTTTTGATCTCTTGCATGTCAAAATCTTTTATCTTAATTACAGAAGAGGAAAGAAAAAAAAAAAGAAACAGGGAGTTTTGACAAATTTTCTTGGATGTAAAGAGGGGAGAAGTTAAAGGAGGAAAAACATTGTACCTTTCCTTCATCGTATTTTTTTGGAATCTAACAAAAGTTGAGAGTAACATATGCATATATTCATTGCCTAAGAATAAGATTTCTGGTTCTGGATGGTTCATGGCCTACACATCTATGAACACTACAAAAGGAGTCTTCCTACTAGCAAAAAAGAAAAGAAAAGAACACTACATGAAAAGAGTCCAATGGCAATCACTATCATCATCTACCACAAGATTCATCTCAATTTTACCTTAACTGATTCTTGAAAGAGCCGTTCTTGTAATGAAACTTGAAAAGCTTTTCTACTATTTACACAAATACGCTGTTTTGGATCACTATTTTTTAAAATTTCTTTTCTTATCCTCCTAACCTGCAAATGTTGGAACACGAAAGGGGGGAAATCACTCTGTTAGGAGTGCAGCAGGTTCTTCCATAGGTACTCAATGATTGAAGGTTGAAAACTTAGTTCATGCATCGGTGTAGCATTTAGGAAACGATACAATAATATAGGATCAAGATTTGCACAATCTTGAACTAATTTCTGTAACACCAAGAAGCCGAATGCCCAAGCCCCCGGCTCACTTCTCTTTTTCTACTCCATTTTTTCAAAAAATTTTTAATATTATTATTATTTTATTGAAGAAGATTGAAAATTGAGGTGCTAAGAGGGGGTGGGAAATGATATTTCTTTCATTTTTTTTTTTTTGATCAAAAACTCTCAAAACTCAGCTCTTATTTCTGACTAAATTACTCTTTTTTATGAGTGCCCAAAAAATAAAATTATCATGCTCTACTTCTTTGCTCTCTTCTCGAATTCATTTGCTTCTTTTTTGATAAATAGTTGACAGTTTTAAAGACAATATTGGAAATTCACTTAATATTTTTTGCTTTGAAATGTTTATGTGTAGCATTTGAAGGAAAAGAGAACAAATGAGGTCTTAAATAGTAAACATAGAGCAACAACTCTTCTTCTACTACTGTTCCAACACTCCTTTTTTCCGTCTTTATACTAATGTGACCGAAATCTAATCTTCCTTGAGTACGTGCCTTTTAAGTTATTTCCTACTTCCTAGTAGTTCCCACACATCCGGCTCCACATCTCCCCTTCCTAGAAAGGAAATAAAGTTTGACAGATTGGGTCATAACAAACACAAAAGGAACTGATATGATAAGCTTGCTTTTAATGAAAAAGACATGCATATTAACAAACTCAATTCTCTCCAGAAACAGCCTTCAACAATGAATTGAAGAAAAAGCATAGCAGTACTAGTAGTAGTATTTATTGGCTACCTTCATTATCAAGATCTGGTAGCAACAAAAACTATCATATCTCATATGAAATGTTAGCATAACAAACAGCATCAAAGATTTAGTAGCAGCCCTTTTGGATTCTCTTCTACCTAAAATTGCAATGGTATCCAAGAAACTACATCTGGTTAAAGAAAAAAGAAAAAGGCAGAGGCCATTCTACTTTCTGGACCTGTCCATCTGCAAAGGAATATCCTATTCACTTCAAATCTTTTCACAGGCATATTGGAATCCCTGTTAGCTATATACGTTTTGGATGAGGAGAATGAAAGTGACATTGAAGTTTAAATCAGTGGCAGTGAATGCTCGCTGTGATGAGATGTGCAGAGCAGTGGGTGCCAACAGAGAAAACACAACTCTTACTTTAGAGTTACAAAAAGAAAGGAATTCCAATAATATGGCAGACATGGTTTTGCTTTTCCATTACTAATTTTTAACTGTTTGATAAAAGTTGAGGTAGCCCTCAACTTTCCTTGCTAGCCACAGGATAAAGCATTTTGGAGGGACTCTTTGGGCATGATTGCTTAACGTGGTATCATGTTAGGACACCCTATATTGGTGCATAACATGATTATGAATGAAGAGATGGAAGAAATACCAAATTTTGATCAAGAAATGGACCTTCCATCATACAGTTATAGCACCTTAATTCAGTTGAACAAAATGATCTTTACAACCTCTCTTCCCCAAACCCCCCACCCAACCCCGTTTTGTTTGTGTGAGAGCTCCTTTTCTTTATTGCGACAATGTTCACCATTTTAATTCTAATCTTGACAATTATCTAATCTAAATCCTGATTTAAGTTGCTATGATTGGGATTACCAAAAAATTTTCATGGTTGCAGCATAGGATTCAAACAGAGGGCAAATACATATGCCTGAGACCAGCTTGTGAATGTACTGCTAGAGAATAGAACTAGTGAATATAGTTGACCATTAAGCAAGATGATAAAGGTAGCAAATCCATACGTAAAGAAGCTCTTTATATTATCCAATGTCCTTAATGTCAGTGATAAACAATCGAATTTAATGTGTTACCAATCTTTTCGTCTTACCAAGAACAGAATTGAGAAAAGAGCTGCAGAACAAACTTAAAATTAGTGAAATTCTTTATGAAGAGAACATGCCATTGGGTTCTTATGAATAGAGTAGAAGTCAATAAGTGATGTGTTTTGCCATGAAGTATCTGAAGATGAAAGAAATTCTCCGCCAGAGGCTTCGAATGAATGAATTAGCAGAAGATATGCTATAAATGTAAAAATTTGCTAATGAATGGATGATTTTACAGGGTCATGCCAAGGAGGAAGAGGAAACATTTCAAGACCCAATAATCAGCAAGGAATGAGATCAATAAACCATTGGATGATATTCACAGGAAGCTTCACCAAGCTCACAGCCAAATTTGCAATTCCAACACAACATATGCAACAAGGGCATAAGCAACTCAAAAAAGACCTGCATTCAGATACACACTCATCAAATGGATTTCACAGAATTCCAACATTAATTGATGTCTTAAGATACAACTTCTCGGTATATAACAACAGTTCGCAAAGCAAAGAATGCAATGATCATTCTCTCAAACTAAGCCATTAAAAGAAACAAGAATTATAATCACAATAATGGCTTTAAACCACCCCACGTAGCACATTACATTGAAAAGCATGAAAATTCATCAATCATCAAAAAGCCAGAAAAAAGAAATGAAAAAAAAAATTATATGATAGCAAAGTCAAGATAATACTACCATATTGCAATTGACATTTTTAAGGAATGCAGGAAAACTAAAGAAAATTATGAAAGATAGAAAAGGATAGAATTAAAAAAGAGCATTTGCAAGAAGATGAAACGAACCCGAGAAGCCAAACAACAGCACCAATGAGAGAAAAAACCAATGCAAGAAGTGCAAAAGGCAAGCCAATCAAGAACCCCAATGGCCTGCAGACACAATCCCCCATAGCTTTCCTTTCTTCACCTTAAGAATACAAAGAATAAGAAGAAGAAGAAGAAAGGCGAGCCCTTTTCGGGGAAAGGAGACAACGATGTTCTTTGATGGGTCTTCAAAAGGGGAAAAGTAAAGCGACAGAGATTTGGAGGGGACAAAGGGAACCGTCTTCTTTTCAAGGATGTGGTTTTCTTTTTTTTTCGGAGGTTTAAGCAACCGTCAACACTATTTCTCGCACACTCTTCTGACAATAATACCCTCTAGGAAGGGATCCCTTTTGGCTTGTGAATTTCTAGCACCTCTTTAGGAAGGGTGGATATCATTTGATTCATTTCTATATTTGAAGTGCAGCATGCAGGCCTCAGCAAACATCATTGATATTTGGCCAGAGCCAGGGGCATCCAGATGGTGCACCTGCTTAATATCTTTTCTTTCTTTCTCTGAACTTTAAACTATATATATTAAGAAAGTTTATAAAATAGAAAAATAAATGACAAACACCTACAATAAAGATTACTGGTTAAGAAAATACAACTCTCATATTAAAAAATGGAAGATAATTAGAACATAGTGGTTCAATTTTTTTTTCTTTTTATTATAAATAATGAATTGAATCTCATTCATGACGCATTCTTATTAAAAAATTATATAAACATGTAATTCTAGCGTAACAGAGAAACAAAGATTCCACCATTAACTTTAAAAGCTAATTGTGCCTAAATTCCGTCTGTTGTGTTGCAAACATTTTAAGTAACCCTTCCTGTCTCCAAAATAAACAAATAAAATAGGCAAAATTTCAGACCCATTTGATAAAATACTGGAGGAACTATTACTGTGATGCTTTTTACAGTTCAACATCTGGTGGTGATGATTGTTGTGCTGCCAAAAGTGGCAAAACCACTGATGGCAGATTCTTCAGAACAGGACAAGATGATGAACCAACCACGTCTTACTGGATAAGAAACCCTTTCCCACTTGTCAAAACCTCCACATCCACATCTTTTAAGGTCTAGTCTCAAGAGAGATGAGATCCCTATTGCTCCTCAACAACATTCACCAGCTCATACTCCACCATAGAGAGATTGTTATCCTCTTTCACCTTAAATTCAGCGGATTCAGTAACCTCCTCGATACGGCCCCATTTGTCAACTGCTAGCCTCATGGATCCCTTGAACATGTCAATTTTTGCATTTCGCAAGATGATGGCTGTACCAGGTTTCATCTTTTCAACTGAGAACAGCAACAAGGGAGCACCAGGCAGACAACAAAAAGTATAACCAATGATTGCAGTTAGATAGGTTAAAAAAAAGAGAAATATATATAATACAAACAGATCTATCAATCAACCACTTCAACTTGTCTCATCCACGGGTTTACTAGAAGACCAAGATTCAGAGGCAAAAAGACAATGGGAAAAGGAGAAAAAGAAACTGAAATAACGCACCGGAAAAGCACAGTATAAAACAAGACAGAATCAGGTATTGTTTCTCAAATATCAATACAAGTAAAAGTTTACAGTTTAGGTCCCAATGTCTTTTTATCCTTGACCAAAACAAGTGCATATACAAAACCTTCTAACCTGAATTATGAAAATATTAATTATTTGTCAGGTTTTGTGAAAATAGATTCAGTTAATGAGCATTCCTTGTACATCCAACAGAACCAAAAGAAGAGCAAAGGATGTCAATCGGGCAAAGCAAAAAAATTTCAGGACAATGAAGCATACCTGTATTTAATAAAGATCCACAGAGACGATGCAAAGCACTGAATTCAAACTCCAAATAACCGGATGACTATTGACTAGGAATGGGGCTATTCAAAATAGACACGTCATTATCGTGGTTTTATGACAGCCAACTAGCCCAAACACTAGAACCCATAAATTGGGCCTCAAGTATCTGCAGCGAATAATATTCACTGGAAGCAACAAAAATCAAGCCATACAGCAATATGCTCATTTCCACAATGGAAGACAGCCCTGTAAATTAACTAATGATAGCTAATCTTCCTATATATTTTGTCGTTACTTTTCCTCACAGTTACCCTATTTCTACTACTATTTCCAATAAACAATAATTGATCATGCTGGAGATCAACACCTCTGTTTTAAGACAACATAAATGAAGTATAATATAGACTACAAAGGTGGCAAAGTCTCAACTTGTTTTGGGGAATCATCTACTAGTGACAGAGAAGCCTCAAAAGTTGAGAAATTGCAGTTCTCGTTTTCAATTTTCATTGAAGAACCAGGTTATAAAGGTGGCATCAGAAATGATTTGAAGAGCCTTCACATGCTCGAATGTTTTGATAGAGGCTCTATAAGGTTTATCTAATTTCACTGCATATCATATAGGAATGTTTCTTTTCCATTTCAAGAAAATGTGATAAATGTGAAAAGGGTCCAAATCAGGGCAAAAAATGTACGACAAGACAAAATAATTTAGTGCTTGGATTTCTTAGGACCAAGACAACTTCAATTTAGGAATTCATCTATAACACTGAATCCAATAAACCACGAAATCCATGCAAGAAATTTCTTGTCAATGGACATCCTATTGAGATCCCAATACATGCTACAAGGGATTTCTAAAGACAAAAGCATGAATGTGGTAGCATGACGCTTTCATTCAATTTTACAACACAGGATAAATAAAATGGATCTTTTCAGATCTTAAAAGAAAAAGGAAAAAATGGAACATGCCAATAAGAATAAATGTTAAACTGCAACACAGAAGGGTATATTCATGAAAAAGACAATCATTTAACTTTTAAAAATCTACAAGTTATCTAGTCAAGACATGAATATTTCTAGCTTTGAAAAAACACCTTAAACAGCCAAATAAATTATTCAAATTGTTCCACTAATAACCAAAATTTAAGCAGGCAAGTGACTATATTACTGAGACCACAAGAAAAACTTTATGCATTCTGGAAAATTAAGTCCGGCTGATATGGATATGGAATTCTTAGCCTAATGTTTATAAGAAATGGAAGATAACAAAGGACACTTCTGAAAATGTCTAATTGCTAAGAAAATAAAATGTATTGGTCCATCAAATAAAAATAAACACATACAATCCTCACATAATGATAGATATTCAAGAATAAGACTTTCTAAAAGAAAATTCTAGTGGGGAATAAATTTCAGGACCAAAGTAACAGAATGCTTTTCGGGGCATAGAGTGAAGATGACAAAGAACGAATATCCCAGAACAAAAAGGAGACACAAATAGCATAAATGATAAATTACAGCTCTGAAAGGAAAATGATTTTCGAAACTCCTCCCTCAGTGGTTGAAAACAAAACTATTCCCACAAGTGACAACTCTCACACTTTGATTTATAATCAATTAATTAACTCATAAACAGTTACTTTAAACTTTCTGATACTAGAATCATTTTTGGAGTTGGGTTCGCAAGCAAACAAATCACCATAAATATTATACAACAAAATAAATTAATAAAAAGAGGGCTTCAAGAAATAAAAACATCAAACCAAATAAAAGATACAGATCACTGATATTCCTAATTTGTCGTCACCAAAAACATGAACCACGTTTTCAGCAAGTCTGATGGAAAAATATAGTGTAAATATCCCAAGGTGATTTACTCGTCCCTTTCCAAAACTAAAATAAGCGAATGCTACTTGTTCTTTCAAAAATACAGTCAACAGATACACATATCCAACGTCACGTTTCCCAATCAGCGAAACAGAGGATAATCCTTAACATAAATCAAACGAAAGGCTGAAACAATAAATATATCACGTTTCCAGTAATGTATACAAAAGACGAACATAATCAATGGCTTCGTCTATACCTTGCTCGTTTCGAGCGGTGAAAAGAATGGTGGCTGTCTCGTCTCCAACGAGGCACTCGGCAATGCGAGTATTTCGGAGGTGTGGAGAAACGGCACGGCCCTTCTGCAAAACGGTGTTGGATTCGACGACCTTGACGATGAGAGTGTGACCATAAGTTCCAGGCTTGAGTGTTTCCACTTTAACAAACACAGGCTTTCTGAGAGCCACCGGTTTCTTCTCCGCAGCAAGGGAAGTATTCGCCGCCATTGATCACCAACTAGTTTGTTTCCTTAGATGAAAACCCTAACCCGAAGATATTTTTTGGACAAAGATTCCAAGAAAGGAAATGGAGAAAACCACACGCAAATTTGTGAAAATGGTTTTGTGTGTTTGCGTTTTGGGTTTGGCTGGCGAGTCGAGACTTTCACTTCTTTCTTCCTCCACAGCCCGTCGGAGTCGCTTTGTGTCTCCTTTATTATATTATTATTATTATGATGATCATGGTCGACATATTCTCCAGTAATCCCAATTTATTTTAGATATCTCACTTTAGTCCTCAAACAATAGATAGTATTTTCTTTTGCCTGGTCTAAGACACAAAGGCAACAATACCCCCTTTATTCCTAGTTATAAGTTATTTGAAGTCTTTTTGTCATATAGATTTAATTTTTTCCCTCTAAATACTCCGATTGAAACAGAATATTGAGAATGAAAAGGAAAAAAACTTATGAATGAATATTGTAAAGAATGATCTATAATTATCGACAATTCAAATAAGAAAAGTTATGATAAGATATTTATAATTAGGAATGGAGCAAGTACTACTTAGAAGTGTGTCAATTTAATGATTTTCCACACAAAAATCAATTACTTTAATTTGCAAAAGAAAAAATTAAAAATTAAAATCAACCAAATCAAAGTGACAAAGAGTTTATTAGGTTTGACTTGGTGAATCCATGCATTTTCCCATTTCGACAAATTGGCCAAACAAAATATCTAGATAAATTTGATTTGAAGGTTTTTAAAACAAAATGAAATTAATACAAACTTAAAAACTGCTCTCAAATATTACTTCTCTCTCCACAAAATATTTATCCCAAAAAAAAAAATTCTATTCAAATTTCAAATTTACTTTTAATGTAAATAATTTATCATAATATTAATATTTTTTTTGGTGCAATGTAAATTTCTAAAGACTTGATTGTAGAATTTAATGAACTTTTTTTTATTAATTTTATTATGTATGATGAATTATCCTTACATACGGCGAAAAAAAAACAAAGTTTTTGCGGTTTTGATAGATTTATAACTTTTTTGCAGTGGAAATTTGATTTTTCTTTAAAATTAAGAGCATTAAGCATAAAGTATTTTCAATTAAAGAAATATAATTCAAATTATAAAGAAATACTCCCTCCGTCACTAAATACAAATCATTCTAATTAACTTTTTTGCAGTGGAAATTTGATTTTTCTTTAAAATTAAGAGCATTAAGCATAAAGTATTTTCAATTAAAGAAATATAATTCAAATTATAAAGAAATACTCCCTCCGTCACTAAATACAAATCATTCTAATTAACTTTTTTTGTCACTAAATATAAGTCATCATTATTAATTAATTAACTTTTTAAAAATATTTTTCTATATTAACCTTTGTCATTTTCTTTTCTATATATGTTGTTGTTAGATTAACATATAAATATGGGCATTTTGAGAAGAAAAAAAAGAGTTTTTGCCAAGTTAGGAGTGTCTCCTGAAATTAAGAAAATAATGGTGTGTGGATTTTTTAGTCGAAAAAATTTTAGGATGTGACCTCTTCCGCAATTGCAATTTCCTGACAAATCATTACCTCTTATATTGATTTCAAGGATGTAGCATGCCAGCATGGCGATTTCGTGCAAATCCTCACATCATGTGGTGATTTGACTACTGATTGGATCCAAAACATGGAAATCACCTTGCCATGATGCAACAAGCTGCTAACTGGATAAAGTCACAGTCGAGGATGGCGACACCTTCGGGAATACACCATTTACGAAATCCACCATTGAATAGGCAGCGATGGACAAGAAAATTTGCCAAAGAAGCAATTTCACCACTATTACTACTAGGCATGGTAGTTCTTTTTTTTGGATTGAAGGGGAAAGTCCCTTACGGGCGAAACCCCTCCCACTAGTCACGACAAGGTTCCAGGTGCCAGCGGAATGTAAATCAGTGATGTGCACGAACTGGCAGAGGACTGACGGAGAGGACGCTACGGGTGGTAATGGCCGTTTGGAGTGAACCAACCATTGAGAGCCTTTGTTCTACACCCGACGGGTTTCGAATCCCCGCCTGTCATTGGAGTTAACCAAACGTCACGTCAGTCTTACCAGCTCGCCTATGCCCCTGGGGGCATTCATGGTAGTTCTAAATCTATGAATAATGGTACTAATGGCAGCAAGAGAGATGCCTTGGCAGAGCTTACCAATGCTCTGATTCCCATTGAAGTTCTCCATGTTCTCTTTTCTAATCCAATCTCTACTTCAAAAGCAAAGGATCTTCTCTGCAGATCCCAAGTCTCAACTTTCCAATTTTTTAAGAATTTTCAGAATTCGAAGTCTGATTCCAAATCTAATATCAGCTTCGGTTCATCTATTTTCAATAATCATTGTGATGCACAGAATTCTACTTCTACTCTTTGTCAACTTTCCCATTCTTCCTCCACTGGTCTAGATACGTAATCCTCTTTTGTTTTTTTTTTTTCCTATGTTTATTGGTTAAATGTGGGTGTTTACCCTCTTAATATATTTAAACTCGTATTTCACCTTATGTTGGTCTTGTTTTTTGGGCAATTGATTTCATAAATCTAGGGTTTGTTATATGGAGAAAGGGTGAAAATTATTTTAATGTATCAATCAGTATTTTAAAATGTGTGGCCATCTCGGACTACAACTTTGTCCAGTCAGCGGTTTTTCATATCATGGCAAGGTGAATTTCTTTGTTTTGGGCTCAATCAACAGTTGATGTGGAGATTTGCATAAAATCGTCACGCTGGCACCCAACAACTTTGAAATCTCTATATGAGGAGGTGACAGTTTGTCAAGAAATCATAATCTGAGACGGTGCCACATCTCAAAATTTTTCATCCAAAAATCCACATTTGCATTATTTTCTCAATTTCAATGGGCATCCCTAACCTGATAAAAACTCAAAAAGAATATTACCTTCATTTTTTCTTACTGACAACTAGTGACTTATATTTAATAATAGAGGAAATATAATTTTAATATTCAAATTTATTTTATTAAAAGTAATTGGATGTTTAAAACCTAACCTTTGGTGGGAAACATTTAAAGGTACGAAAACAAAACGTCCTGAAGGAGATTATGGGAAGTTTCGTATCATTCACTTGCAAAATCCAAAACAGCAAAAGGTCCCTCTGAAACAAACCAAACCGTGTAACCCAATGCACAGGAGGCGACATTTCTGACCGACTTCCATTTTCACCTAAAAGAACAAAAGAAAGATGAGATGCAGCCCATTGAGTGCTTTACGAGTCTTAGCTTACTAGAAATCAATTGCACCCAACCCAAGGACCACAAAAGAGGCATTTTTCTGCACCATTTCCAGTGCTTCCGAAGACTTCTCTACTGGCCTTTTCATTTGAAATTCTTTTCTACGCAAATAAAATTGAAGTCTGTCATTATTATTTATAAATTATTTGAATTAATTTTTTTTCTCATTAGATATAAATTATTATTATTAGCTTATTATATATTTTAATGTTTTTTTTATTATATTATCCTGATCTCTTTCTTTTTTTTCTAATTATTTTTATCACTAAATAAAAGCATTTTAAGAAAAAAATATATATAATACCTTAATTTTAACGAAATAGCAACTAATAACAGATGACTCATGGAGGGAGTTCCATTTTAGCTTTCGTCTTCAGCTAAAATAATTTTAAAAAACGTTAATGCATTAAAATTTGTGAACCATTAAACATAGATCAAGATGCAGTTTGGATCTATCAAGAATTGGGATCAAAGAGTAATCTGGAAAATTTTGATTTTTGAATCTTTAAGAATAACAGATTGATTCAAGCTTCCATCCTATATCAATATTATTATAGAATATGACAGAAGGGAAGAGTCCTTTTATAGAAATGAGTTGGCATTTATTACCTTAAAATCTGATTGATTTTGTCCCTAATTTCTAGTGTGTTACTTTTGGGCATCCAAAAGTACATATTTATTCATTATTTCTATTACTAATATGATTAATTAATGGTAATATTGCAGGTATTAGTAAAATTAAAAATTTTCAATGAAGATGCACTAATTAACTTTTTAAATTAAAATTATATTTACTTAACCATAGAGATTAATGAAGACTCCTATGTTTATCTTTATAATATTTTATTTTATCTTTTGCATGTGATACAGTTGTTGTATGAAGATATAGATTAGCTTATTAGTATTTTATATCTCTTGTATTATAAAGAGTTCGTAGAAAGATACAACTCATTTTATAATACAAACTCTTATATGGTATCAAAGCCTTATCTTCTCTAACAAGAATAGATCTTGACAACTCTTTTTCATTCTCTTTGAAATTCATCATGTCTACTTCTTTGGCCATAATTTCAACTATTAGCCCAGCCACAACCAACTCCTAGGTTGTATCTTTCCATCCGTCATCTCACTTACCTCTCAAACTCACGGATAGTCTTAATTGTTCCACCTGAAAGTCCCAACTCACTACATTACTCAAAGGTTATGGTCTTTACTCCATTTTGGAAAGATCCTCTAAGTGTCCTTCTCCCACAGTCCAACAAGATGATCAGAAAGTCATTAATCCTACCTTTGAACTATGGGATAAGTAGGATAATTTGACTCGGAATGCTATTATGGCCTCTGTAGATGTTGCAATTACCCCTACAGTTGCAACAGCCTTGAATTCCAAGCAGTCCTAGGATCTTCTAAATACAACTTATGCAAACAAATCTCAAACAAGCATATACAACCTGAGAGAAAAATTTACCCGTACTATGAAAAAGAGTAGGTCTGTTATACATTATTTGAAGGAGCTTAAGGGTATCTCTGATGAACTTTCAAGTGCTGGCGCATCTGTTCAGCCAGATGAATTGATTGTGAAGGCCTTGAGAGGCCTTTAATCTGAGTACTGTGAGATTACAGTTGCAATTCGTGCTCATGATATATCTATCAGTTATGCAAAACTCTATGATAAGTTGATAGATCATGAAATATTTCTCCAACAATAAGAGGTCAGACAACAACCGGCTATCATTGTCGAATTTTTCCAAAAGTCTTCCCCTGCTCATGGTGGATCTCGTTTTCGAGGTAGTCAGCTAAAACAATTTGATACTCCTCAATCCTATGATGGACCCAACACCATCACCATAGGACATGGCACTGGTCAACCCATTATTGACACTGGTTCCATTTCTCCTACTAGTTCGTGTCCTTCTTCACCTATTGTGTTAAAAAATGTTCCTTGTGCTCCCACTATTTAGAGTAATTTGATCTTTGTTTCTCAGCTTTGTAAACAAAATAATGCTTCTATTGAATTGTTTTTTCCCTCTTTTTTTATGGTGAAATCACAAATCACAGGGAAACCAATGCTTCGAGATCAGAATAAGAATGAGTTATATAAATGGTGACGCAAAAACGGAAACAATGGGGGAAAGGTAGAACCTCAATTGTAATCAACTTCACTCGAAAGTTTTCTACAGGAAAGGGCGAATCAAGAATAAAACGGCAATATTCTTGAGACACTATGAAAAATGAATTTTATTGCCAGAAACTCAAAACTTCTTCAAAACAATCATGTCCGCCAAAGCAAAGAAAAATCAGACTTAAATAAACCCTAGGATAAAATTTAGAAAATTACAAAAAGACCCCTAAAGTTTTAAAAAGACCTAAAAGTCCATCCAGATGATCTCAGATGGCCGAAAAATGACTTTGGTCACGGCATAGCCGTGAGTATTGGCCTCTAGACCATTCTGGGTAGACCAGTAAAATTTGAGACCATTCTAACGCTCTCCCAAATTTTCGTGTCTTACGTTTCGACCCCATAAACTTTTTCCGATCATCCCCGTTTGCCTTGAAACTTCTCCTGCAGCCTCTTGGACCTACGTGGGCCCTCCTGAATATCTTCGTGGACCAGCTCTGCATCAGGTTCCCCCTCTTCTGAAGAGTTTGTCCTCAAACTCGGATTGTCCCTATGAAAACGGGATAAATGCTGTACATTGAAGACGTTCGAAATGCAGAGATCATCCGGAAGCTCAAGCCAATAAGCGTTGGTGACCAGCTTCTCCAAAACTCGACAGGGCCCGATCTTCCGATCCTTCAGTTTGTGATAGGTACCCAACGGAAATTGTTCCTTGGTCAATGTCACATACACAAGATCTCCCACCTCGGACTGAACATCCCGTCGACTCTGGTCCGCCTCCTCTTTGTATCGTGAGTAAGTCTGCTCCAAGTTGGACTTCACCGCG
>JAOXNR010053556.1:0-14028 GCA_028571225.1 Parsonsia alboflavescens | reverse complement strand
AATCAAATTGCATGAATTAAAGCTACTTTGTTTATGTGATTTGATGTTGGTGATGCCTTCATGCTTATGCAATTTAGCAGGTCAATCCAGTGCACAGTAGTCTTTGTGAACTTATGTGATGATTTGATGTTGCCAACACATACTGGCCTCAACATATTAGTGAGATGCTAATCTCAGTAACATTTGACTAGGGACAATTTGAAGAATATAAATAATCTATACTAAGGACAATACATAATTTACTTAATAAAATGTAGATAATAAAACGATGCATATAAGGATATTAATGACATCGTGATACAAAGTGATAGAGATCAAGCTCAAAAAATGCCAATGGGTCCAATTACAAGAGCTAGGGTAGCCAAGGTGAAGAGATCAATGGTGTTGTTCATGCATGAGAAGGAGGAACAACTTGACTTTGAAGTCATCTTCAAGGAAGTTAAAGTTGATAAAGAACAAGCCATGAATTAGTATAACTTATGGAGAACTCAAGGACTTGAAGAAGGAGTTCTAAGTGGGAATCAAGGCCTTAATGTCGAAGGAATCAAGTGGCAAGAGTGGAGTGAAAAACAAGAAGGGAGAAAGGCAATTACAAGCTTTCTGGAAAATTTCCAAAGATTTACTGGTGCACCAACCAGTGGGTACATCGGCGCCCATCAGCTACAATACCTGCCCTTGTCAACTACAATACCCATTTTGTCAACTTTGTTCTCAATTCGATCTTGACCTCTTTTTGACGATTTCACTTGTTTACATTGATTTCTTTTTCCTGATCTTTTAAAAATTTGTAAGACTTATTTAGGTGTTTATTTCGGGTTTCTTCCACCTGAACTATATATAGTCTCGTATATGCAATTGGAAGACAACATTTTGACAAACAACTATTCCATTGGAATCAATCCAAATCCAAGATCAAACTAGACCTTTTTATGAGTTGTCTTAGAATTCTTCTTAGAGTTCTTAGTCCATTACACCTTGGGCTTTCCATTACTTTGAGTGAGGTATTGAATAGTCTTTACAAATCAAGAGGACGGTTGTTGTAGATTATACAACAAAGGTCAATCTAATCCCACACATGAATCTTTGATAAGTCCTATCTATTCTTTTCATTGATTGATTTCTTGTATGTATGAATCCAAACAAGCTTCATTAAAATTAGGAAATCACATCATATTTTGGTATCAAGAGCCTAGGTTATCACCAAAGGTTTGACTATCTTACTTGCTTTCTTTGTTTTAAGTGCTAAGATCATACTTTTCTTTGAAAATCCCATGATCTTATACGTCTTTTGTTGTTTTGTTCCTTTACATCTGTCCTAGTATCTTCTTGTGATCCTTTGTATTTGTTGGAATTAAGCCTAAGACCAAAAAACTAGGATAAAATTCTATTTGTCGAGTTTGTTCATCTATCTTGACGAAGAAAAAAAAAGAAGAATTTCGAAGAGTTACTGTTCTTGAAAATTCAAAAAAGGAAAAAAGAGAAGTCACAAAAAAAAAAAAAATCCTGCACAAAGAAAAATAAAGAAAGTGCCAAAGTTGAATGCTATTGTGAGATTTCTTGTTGAATTCCATTTAAATTGATTGTATTAAAGTTCTGTTGTGATTGAATTGTATTATCTATCAATTTTTGAAAGCAAAGGAATTGGGATTGGCGAATTTATTGACAAATTGGATCACATTTTCATTGCCCTCTAGGTGTTTGATAAAATGTCTCTTTGAAAATTTTTTTGGATTCCAAGTATTTGCTCATTTGCATTGAATGGATTGACCTCAATTCTTTGAAACTCTACTTTCTTGGCTCTTATTTGGAGATCATCGATCAACTAATAGACTTGTGTGGATCATTTTGCTATTCTTTCCTCAGTGATTTACAATTGCTCTTGTGAGTTGAGTAAGAACTTGAAAGTGGAATTAGACTGGAAAAAGGCATTAGGGCTGAGTTCAATAGAGGGAGAAAAAGCAAATTACAAGTGTGATACACAAGAGATACGTGTGGACAAAAATTCCCTTGTTTTCTTGATTGTTCTTTGAAGGCATATTATGAAATACGGAGCTTGACCATCTTCACAAGCATCAAATATGATAGAAAACAATGTCGTTCTATCTACCATCTTGGAGAGAATGGAGAGCATGACAAGGGAATTCTCCACAAACATTGGAGAATTAAGGATAGATCAATTTGAAGGGCGAATAGACACCTTGGAGACACCACCTCCAATTCCTAATATGAGAAACTGAATGCATCAAAGGGGAAGAGGAAGGAGACAACACCAAAGGGTCCAACCAAGAAGGAGGATCATCCAACAGCAACGTCAAGAAGAAGAAAGTGTAAATGAAGAGGAATTTGATGAGTTCTATGACGATGATAGAACAAGGAGGCAAAGAAGGGAAGAAGAACTTGACAAGAACTTGGGGAGCATCAAGCTAATGGTGCCACCCTTCTATGGAGGAGATGACCCCAGTGCCTACTTGGATTCGGAAGGAACAGTTGAATCAATATTTGAGTGCCATAATTACTCCGAGGAGAAGAAGAACAAACTAACATTTGTTGATTTTTCGGAGTATGACATCCCACCTAGGCGAATACAAGAAGCACCACTAATTGAAACATGGGAAGAGATGAAGAGACACATGAGGAAGTGATTTTGGGCCTAAGTATTACCAAGGAGAAATTCACCACAAGATTCAAACACTCACTCAAGGTGCCAAGAGAGTTGATGCTTATTACAAAGAAATGGAAGTTGCAATGATAAGGAGCAATCTAGTGGGTGAAGAAGAGTAGGCTACATTGGCAAGATTTCTCCTTGGATTGAACAAAGATATAAGTGACATTCTTGAATTGTAACAATATGAGAATTAAGAAGAAATGGTGCAAAAGGCAATCAAGATTGAATGACAAGTGAAGAATAGGAGAGCATCCTATGGGAAAACTTATGGCACATCAAATTATGGCCTATTATCTTCCAAGACCACCAATACATGTCCTAAGAAGGAGCAAGGAGTGACCAAAGCTACCACCAAAGAGGAGGCACCTAAGAAAAAATTTGGTGAAGCTAAGGTCCCTCAAGGGGATAAAGGTAAAGCTCAACTTATACTTTTTAAAGCTAGAGAAGTTAAATGCTTTAAATGTCAAGGATTTGGCCACCTTGCTAATCAATGTCCCAATGAGAGAATTATTCTTATAGATAAGGGAGTAGTTGAATCCGCTATTGAAGGGGAAGAATTGGAGCGTCAGGTTGATATGGTCAGGTTGATATGGTCATGGAAAGGAGGATGGTGAAAATGAGATTGAGGGCATTCTTGAAGGTCAATTGAATATGGTGATTAGGAGAGTCCTTAGTGCTCAAGCTAACAATGGAGATGAGTTGGAAAGGGAAAATTTGTTTCATTCTAGATGCATGATTAAGGGAAATTCGTGTAGTCTCAATATGGATAGTGGTAGTTGTGTCAATGTGGCTAGCAAGTATTTGGTGGATAGATTGAAACTTCCATGTATTGATCATCCAAAGCCACATAGGTTACAATGGCTCAATGGTAGTGGGGAGGTGAAGGTTGGGAAACAAGTGAGGATAGCTTGCTCAATGGGGAAGTATAATGATGAGCTCTTTTGTGATGTGATTCCTATGCAAGCTACCCACCTACTTCTTGGAAGACTTTGGCAATACGACAAGAAGGTCACATTTGATGGACACAAAAACAAGTACACTCTTCAGATGGAAGGGGAGAGAGTTCATTCCAACTCCTTGAAACCACATGAAGCATACCTTGATCAAAAGAGATTGCTTGAAAAGATGAGAGAATACTATGAGGGAAAGAAAAAGAGAAAGACAAATGAGAGTAGAGAGAGCTTGAGAGAGAGGGAAGAAGAAAAGGAGAGGTCGAAAGAAATTGAGTGGAAAAAGAGAGAAGAAGAAAACAAGAGGGAAAAGAAAGTCAGCTTCTATGTAAAAGAAAAAGAGGTGAAGAGTGCATTCTTGGGCTATAAGCCTATGGTTCTTATTAGGTACAAACACTCTTTAAATTCTAATACTATTGATGCTAACAATTCTTCTTCTAGTTTTGTTTCTCCATTTTTGCAAGAGTATGAAGATCTTTTTCTGGAGGAATTGCCAATTGAGTTGCCACCTTTGAGAGGAATTGATCATCAAATTGATCTCATTCCCAGAGCTCCACTTCCCAACAAGGCAGCCTATAGAACAAATCCGGATGAGACAAAGGAAATACAATGGCAAGTGGAAGAGCTTCTAGTTAGAGGATACATAAGGGAGAGCTTGAGCCCATGTGCGGTTCCCGTTTTATTGGTGCCCAAGAAAGATGGCTCATGGCGCATGTGTGTTGATTGTAGAGCAATCAACAAAATAACAGTAAAATATCGCTTCCCTATCCTTAGGCCGGATGATATGTTAGATGAGTTGAGTCTTAGCACTTGTTTTTTAAAGATAGATTTAAAAAGTGGCTATCATCAAATTAGAATGAAAGAAGGTCATGAATGGAAAACTGCATTTAAGACTGAGCATGGCTTGTATGAATTTCTTGTTATGGTCTTTAGTCTCACTAATGCACCTAACTCTTTTATGAGATTGATGAACCTTGTTCTTTAGGGATTGCATTGGTAGGTTCATTGTGGTATAACTTGATGACATGTTAGTCTATAGCAAAATATGGATGAGCATCTTGATCATTTGAAACATGTGTTTGATATATTTGGGAAAGAACATTTATATGCCAATTTGTGTAAATGTTCCTTTTGTTTAAACAAAGTGACGTTTCTTGGATATATTGTTTCATCTAATGGTGTACATGTTGATGAAGAGAAGGTGAAAGGTACAAAAAAATGGCCAACTCCTAAAAGTGTAAGTGAGGTAAGGAGTTTCCATGGGTTGGCATCATTTTATGGAAGGTTTGTTCCTCATTTTGGCATAGTCGCAGCCCCATTAATGGAGGTAATCAAGCTAAGAGTTAAGTTTGGGTGGGAAAGAGAACAAGAACAAGCTTTTCAATTGCTTAAGCCTAAACTTGCATGTGCCCCCATTCTTTCTTTACCCAATATCTCTAAAGTGTTTGAAATGGAATGTGATACAAGACCAATAGCATACTTTAGTGAGAAGCTTAATTTTGCTACTTTGAATTACTCCACTTACGACAAAGAACTCTTTGCTTTGGTGAGGTCATTATGCAATTGGCACCATTATCTCTGGCCAAGGGAGTTCGTGATTCACACCGATCATGAATCAAATAAGGATCTGAAGGGACAAACAAAAATGAGCAAAAGACATGCCACACGGGTGGAGTTCATAGAGATGTTCCCCTATGTGATCAAGTACAAGCAAGGTAAAGAAAAATATTGTGGCTGATTGACTCTCTAGGAGGTATACCTTGATTTCTACCCTTGGTGCTAATTTGCTTGGTTTTGAGCTAATTAAGGAGTTGTATGTTGATCATGATGATTTCAAAGATATGTTTATTTCTTATGAGCAAGGTGTGCATGATAAGTTTTATTGGCAAGATGGCTATTTGTTTAGAGAAGATAAGCTTTGTGTACCTAAATGCTCTTTGAGGAAATTATTTGTCATTGAGAGTCATGGAGGAGGCCTAATGGGACATTTTGGCATCCCTTAGATTGAGCATATTGCAAGAACACTTAAATTGGCCTCATATAAAAAGAGATGTAGTGAAAGTGTAAAGATTTCATTGTTCGTACGAAGACGAAATCTACTCTAAAATCACATGGTCTATATATGCCTTTGCCCATAGCTCATGCTCCTTGGGAAGATGTATCTATGCATTTTGTGCCTGGATTGCCTCAGACTAGAAGGGATAAAGATTCAATTCTTGTGGTAGTTCATAGATTTTCAAAGATGGCTCACTTCATTTCATGCTCTGACGTTGATGATGCTCACAATGTGGCTAATTTATTCTTTAAAGAAATTGTTAGATTGCATAACATTCCAAGAACCATTGTGAGTGATAGATATTGCTTACCATTCATTGAATTTGCTTATAATATATGTGTGCATTCTTCTACTCACTTTTCTCCTTTTGAGTTGGTGTAAGGTTTTAATCCTTTAACTCCTCTACATTTAACCCCTTTACCTTTGAGTGAAGTACATAGTCTAGATGGAAAGCAAAAGGAGAATTGGGTGAAGAAAGTGCATGAACAAGGTAAGGAGAACATTTAATTGCGAAACCTACACCATGCTAAGCAACACAACAGAGTTAGAAGGCCTATGAGATTTGTAGTGGGAAATTGGGTGTGGATTCACCTAAGGAAGGAAAGGTTTCCACAAGTAAGGAAGAAAAAGCTTGATCAAAAAGGAAAATGACAATCCCTACAAAATTGATCTTCAATGTAAATAACAAGTTAGTTCAACTTTTCATTTTAGTGATCTCTCTCTTTTTGATGTACGTGACAATGTTTTGAGGACAAATCATTTTGAGGAGAGGGGAAATGATAGAGATCATGCTCCAACAATGCCAATGGGTCCAATTACAACAGCTAGGGCAACCATGGTGAAGAGATCAATGGTGTTGTTCATGCAAGACAAGGAGGAACAACTTGACTTTGAAGTCATCCACAAGGAATTTAAACTTGATAAGAACAAGCCATGAAACAGTATAACTTGTGGAGAATTCGAGGACTTGAAGAAGAAGTTCTAAGTGAGAATCAAGCCCTTAATGTCCAAGGAATCGAGTGGAAGAATCCGGGGATGTAGCATCCAAGAGTGGAGTGAAAAACACGAAGGAAGAACAAAAATTTTAAGCTTTCTGGAAAATTTCCATAGATTTACTGATGCACCAACCAATGGGTACACCTGCGCCCATCAGCTACAGTACCCATTTTCTCTATTTTGTTCTCACTGCAATATTGACTTCTTTTTGACGATCTCTCTTGTTTTTATTATTATTTTTTTTGTTGTCTTTTCACCATTTGTAAGACGTATTTAGGTTTTTATTTATTGTTTCTTCAACCTAGATTATATATAGTCTCCTATATGTAATTGCAAAACAACATTCTGACAAAAAACCATAATCGATCCAAATTCAAGATCAAACTTGATCTTTTTTTGAGTGTTCTCAGAAATCTTCTTAGGGTTCTTAGTCCACTACACCTTGGGCTTTAAATTACTTTGGGTGAGGTATTGAATAGTCTTTGCAAATTAAGAGGTTGGTTGTTGTAGATTATCCTACAAAGGTCAATCTAATCCCCCACATGAATCTTTGATGAGATATTCATTCCTTTCATTGATTGATTTCTTGTATGTATGAACCCTAACAACCTTCATCCAAATCAAGAAATGACATCACAAAGTTTTGCTTAGTTCATATCCAATACTTAGAACCACTCAAAGAAGTCTCTTGTGAGTGAAATATGGATAACCCAAGACAAGAAAACAAAGCACCCACCACTTGCAAATCAGAGGGGCTTGCTAAAAAAATAATTTGTTTCATTTTTAATGAATATTTATTTCCTTCCAAAAATATTATTTTACTATGGATTAAATCTTTCTTTTGCACACACCCCTCACCTAACCCCCCTTACAACCCCCATTGCGAGTATAGAGAATGATTCCTCACTGAGCCTCGTTGTTTCTCTCCTAATTTAATTATATTAAATTTCGATTCAAATACTTTGAAATATTAAAACATCAACTAGTAAAGTTTTCAATTCGATATTCAGTATAGTTATGAAAACATTTCTTTAAATCATTCCATATGTGAAAAGAACTTTGATCTATGTTAAGAAAGATGGTAGATGAGGTGTTAGTTGTTTGAAGAGTTTATGTGAAGGATTTTAGATCTATGAAGGGCTTAATGGGTTTAGAAAAAAGTTCGAGGGTTTTGATAATGGGATTGTTACCAGTCAAAAAGATAAATAGAATAAAATAAAACATTAAGAACCTCCCAGGATAATTATAACATGGAGATGCATTAAGCCTCTTATTTATATATTATTATTGATATTATATTTCGTAATTTATTAATAAAAAAGTATTAAAAAAAATACTCGATCGATTGAATCAATCCACCCTGATCGGCTAAATATATGAGACAATGTTGAGCTCATTTAAAAACAATGCTTAATTCGATGTGAAAGAACTGATATGCGGGAAAATGCTATGGTGAGCAATGAAACTCACATTAGATCTATTACAGTCAACGGTCAAATCAACTATCTCTTTTTTTTAGGAAAAATAAAATAAAATTCTCTCAAGTATCATATGGCTTAGTTTACAAAGTATATTTTTTATTCTTTTTAAGAAGAGACGGTTGACATAACGATTGACTGTTAGAGAGTTAACAGAAACACTCTATAAGCTAAGCAATATTACTCACCATAGCATTATCTATTAGGAAAATTAGAACAATACTACATAGAATTGGCTTCAAGGCCTGAATCAGTTTTTAGAGTGTAATGAAAGAAAGTTACCCTAGGATACAACATAGAATTGAACTCTTTGCTTTATGATATATTTTCCAATGTAAATCACTGATGAATAAGTCACTTATTTATAAAAATTCAATAGCCTCTTATGAAAGGTACACTTTCAGAAATTATTTGTAGACACATCCTTTTTTTTTTTTAAGTTGGTTAAACATAAATAAATAAGTTATTATTATAAGCAAAATTTCAAGGACTTTTCATATGTTAAATTAACAAACTATTCAATAGTCCCCCCCGGCTTGTTAATATCAAGAATTCATTGTTCACAATAAACTATAATACCTACAAGAAGGTGTCTTATATAGATTAAACCTTCAATTAGTGTAAGTATGTTAGGATGCTAATGAAGTACATGGTGTCCTAGGATTAAACCACGACTCTATATTATTAGGATCGAAATTACATCAGCGCATTATATTTAGTTTATTATCACGAAGTTTCTTGAATGCTTCTAGCACCTTTTAATGGCCATGTGCTAGCAATCCAAATTTTTATGAATATTTACATAAGTAAAAGCTTCTAAAACTTATGTTGAAGTGGCAACACTTCATATTCATATAGGTGGAGTTCTTTATTATCTTTTACTTTAGACAATCATTACAAAATTGCATTAAGAGATTAAACTCATCCTCTCAAATAATATAAGAACCTACAAATGTTATATATGAGACTAATTAAGTGCTAAATTACCAAACACTTATCAATAACTTGTTGTTACTCACTGAACTTCACGAATAACCGGCTTCATTATTCGAAGTTGGGTTTCCATCATTTGTGTCTATAGGCTTATATTTTAGTCCCATATTACAAGCAGTCCTTTGCACTTTGTCTCTTGGCAAAGCTTTAGTTAGAGGATCAGATAAATTTTCTATAAATTTAACATAACTAATAGCAATAATACCATTAGTAATAAATTCTGTAATATAAGCATTTCTTAAGCTTATATGTCTAGACTTTCCATTATAAATATTACCAAAAGCACTTGACATTGTTGCTTCACTATCACAATGTAAAGAAATAATCAATTTCTAATAATATATTTCTTAGCCACTTAGCTTCTTTGCCAGTAGCTACCAAAGTTATAAATTCAGCTTCCATTGTTGAGTGAGCAAGGCAAGTTTATTTCTTTGATGCCCAATTTATTGCTCCTCTAGCTAGTGTAAATATCCAACTTGAAGTTGAAATATTATCACAAACTGTTTTATCGAACTTGATTTAGAATAACCTTCTAGTACAACATGAAATTCTATGTAACATAATTTTAACTTTGATGTTTTCTTAAGTTATCCAAATACCCTTTCTGTTGATTTCCAATGCCATACACTAGGATTACTAGTAGATCTTGATAATTTACTAACAGTAAAAGCTATATCAGGTCTTGTACAATCCATTGCATACATTAAACTACCAATGATACTAGCATATTTTGATTCTTCAGTAGGCCCTGTATCATTCTTTTCAAGTTTAACACTAGAATCAAATGGAGTATTATATTCTTAAAATTTCATATAAGAATATTTATCCAATAATTTTTCTTTGTAGTGATTTTGACTCAACATAAATCCACTATTATGCTTTATAACTTTAACTCCTAAAATCGTATCTACCTCATCAAGATCTTTCATTGTAAAAATAGAAGTAAGGAATTTCTTAGTTTCATTTATAGCAATCATATTGGTACTAAAAATGAGCATATCATCAACATAGAGACAAATAATCACTTCATAATCATTTATAAATTTAGAATATATGCATTTATCAGCAGTGTTATATCTAAAACCGAAAGATAAAATCATAAAATCAAATTTTTGATGCCATTGTTTATGAGCTTGTTTAAGACCAAACAAAGATTTTACAAGTTTACAAACTTTATTTTCATTACCTAGACGAACAAATCCTACAAGTTGTTCCATGTAAACTTCTTCTTTTAAATCTCCATTTAGAAAAGCTATTTTGACATCCATTTGATGAACATGCAATTTATATATAGTTGCTAGTGCAAATAACACTCTAATAGAACTTATTCTTGCCATTGGTGAATAAGTATCGAAATAATCTATATCTTTCTTTTGTGTGAAACCTTTAGCCACTAATCTACCTTTAAAAGTTTGTAAAATTCCATTTGAATAGTATTTCTTTCTAAAGACCCATTTACTTTTATTGGTTTTGATCCTGTAGGTAAATCAACTAAGATCGAAGTATTATTAGACATAATGGAATCCATCTCATCATTTACAGCTTCTTGCCAAAAATATGAATCACCTGAACTTAATGCTTCTTCCAAAGGTTTTGGTTCATTTTCAATATTCAATATTATTTCCATTTGTCTTATCACTACAAGGCATGAGGCATTTTCTGACAGTTGAAATTAGCTAGTTTTAGAGGTATTAACTGCAAGAAAATGCCATTTCCTATATTGGGGGTGGGCTGCCATTTTGAGTGCTGGGAGGAAGTTTTCTCGCACTTTTCCAGAACTGACAGAAAAGTTTCCTGGTAGTTTTTTAAGCATTTTGTTGTAGTTTTTGTTTGCCAGGAACAGTAAGGGTAATAGTTTGTGATTCCATTTTCTGGCAGTTTTTTACTCTTTTCTACTAGTTTTCACTTCTTCTTTTAAAAATTGAATTGATAGTTTTTTATATTCAAAAATTTAATTTAATTATTTAATAAATATTAAAATATATTATTTATATTAATGATTAAATTAATTAAAGTAAAATCAACTTAATGAGACTGCCAATGATTATTTACTTGATCTTAAGAAGTAATAACATACTCATGGATTTATATCGAAAATAAACTCACAAGAGCTTTAGGAAACAATGTGGGATCGGTCACCTATTTTGTATTTTCTGATAGTTTTTGAAATAACAAAAAAAAAAAAAAAAACACCTGTCTGAAAATAATTTATTTTCCGGTCGACCCCCTTAGGTGCCAAAAAATTCAATGGAAACCACCAGAAAAGTCTTTCTTTTCTTGACAGTCTACCATGAAAGTGGGAAAAATCCGACACAAAAGTAATTTCCCAACTATTTTTTGAATCGCCAAAAGACATGCACCAAAAAATCTCCTTTTTCTTGTAGTTTATAATTCTATTCCCATATGTGTCAACCAAGAAATTAATATGTTTTGGAGAAATAAAGTCAGAATCAAAATCTTTTGCTATTCTTTTCCCTTGACATCTTCTTGGTCTTGGGTTCATTTGTTTCTTTCCTTTTATTAGTGCTAGAACTAAATTCTAAATTTGAAGACTTATTTATTTTTCTATCTTATCATTTAATAAAATAGAAGACTGAACAATATAGGCAGAAAGTACATTTATTTCATTAATACTTAATTTAAACATTCCATCAAGAGTATATCCCTTGCCTACAACCAAGCCATTCATTGACATTACAAATTTATTAGACTCTAGAATAATTTTAAAGGCTTTTTGACCAATAAACTTGCAGAAACTAAGTTCTTTTTTACATCAGAAACTTGATAAGCATTCCCCAAAGTAAATTTCTACCCATATGTAAAACTTAGAATTGTGTTTCCTTTTCCCAACACTTTCACCAAAGCATGATTTCCCATGAGAATTTCACTCTGTTCTTACATATAAGTGTTGAAAAAAGACTTGTCATTAAAGACAAGAATAGTAGCACCAGAATCAAGGAACCATTCATTATTTTGTGCTATTGCTGCAACATTCAGATCTGACATCATACCTACCAATGCTCTATTTTCTTCAACAATAATGTTGACTTGATTGGTGTTGGGGATGATTTTCTTCCATTCTTTAGCAAGTTTAATTCTACTTTCTTTAATGTAGTGGCCTTTCTTTTCAAAGTGGAAACAAAGTTTTGAACATATGATTTTTGGCTTTAAATTTATTCAAATTCTTACCAAATTTGTTTCCAAACTTCGTACCAACTGCATTCATCACTTGAGATTTTGAATTTGCAATAGGCCTTTTTTTTTAGTAATCTTTCTTCCCTCAATCTTGTTTCATATGGAATTTGCAAATGAGTCTGAAATTGATCAATTGTGAAACTCTCCTCTTGGTGCATGATCATCTTTCTATGAGCATTCCAATAGAGAGGCAATTTGGATAGAATTACACCAATTTCAAGTGCATCAAGAATATTCAGTTCCAAATCTCTTATTTTGGAAACTAGAATCTAGAGTTCATGGACTTGATCCATGATTGGCTTGTCTTTTGTCATCTTAAAATCAAAATAATTCAAAGCTGGAAATTTATTTGTAGCTTTTTTCTCGTTCTAAAATTTAATCTCGAGTGCAGTCCAAATTTACCTCGGTGACTTCTTAGTCAAATAGAGATCATATAAACAATATGTGAGTGAATTGAAAATTAACCCTCTGCACATCAATCTACATGTTATTTTATGTTATACCTTCTATCATCAGAATCTTTGGGAGTTGGTGGAGGCAGAGGCTCTAATTTTGAATTCAGTTTGTAAAAAACCTTCATCGTGGTGAGAAGAAATCTCATCCTGTCATTCCATCTTGTGAAGTTTATTCCATCAAATTGATTTAATTTGAGAGATTCTGCGTGTGTCAAAACTTTCAGGGTAGCATCAGTCATCTCCATAAAACACATTTTGCAAGAATATGGATTTTTAGGATCGCAGGAATAAATATTACTATCAAATTGTTCGGAAAATTAGAACAATAGTACAGAAAATTGGCTTTGAAGTGTGAATCACTTTCTTTGGTCTAATATTGCTTTCTTAATGAAAGCAAGTTACCCTAAGATACAACAAAACTTATTCAAGAACATTCTGATGGATTAGAACAATTGAAGTCTTTGCTCTATAATATACTTTTTAGATATAAATCAATAATGAATAAGTCCTTTATTTATACAAGTTAAATAGACTCTTATGAAAGGTTATCAAGTTTCAGAAATTGTCTGTAGACACATCTGTTTTTTTTTCAAAAAAAAAAGAAAACTATTTAAAAATAAATAAAATAATATTATAAACAAAATTTAAGCGACTTTTCATATAATAAATTAAAAAATCATTCAACAGTATCTCATAAAAAAATAAAAAAGGAAATAGAGGAAAATGGAAGAAAGAAATACACAAATTAAGAGCCGAAGGACAATCAAGGCAAGCTTCATCTTGACCAGACCAAATCAATCTCAAGACACGTACATTAGAATAGTGCAATAGGGGTTGGCTCCTTGATTTGCGCATAATTATGCTAAGTTTTATGCTCTTTTTTATGCTACTATCTTATGTAACTTAGCTTAATTATGTTATTTTAGATATATTTTACTTCCCTATGCTTGATTTTTGTTTGTAGGAATTTTTGGATGAAAAAACGTTCAAGATTTTATGAAATTGTTCCAACCGCACTGTTCACCGGTATTGTTCCGGCGGTACTGTTCACTGGCACTGTTTCGATGCACTATTCATCAGATTAGAGTTGGGGACTACGGATTGACCAAGTTTGTTGATGGTGGGCCGTATCAAAGACTTTCAGTTTTATTAGGATTTGATTGTTTATTCCTAAACTACTTCGTTTTGTAATTAGTTTCTATTTTATTATTAGAATCCTTTTAGATTACTACTTATTTGT
>JAOXNR010053554.1:0-14032 GCA_028571225.1 Parsonsia alboflavescens | reverse complement strand
GCTTTATTAGTAGAACTTGTTTAAAATGTATCATAAGGACCTAGTTTAATTAATAGCACCGGATGCAACAACTAAGAGAACAATTTAAATTATAGTTCACAATAATTTAGAAAAAAATGAAGGTATAATTATTAGTTATTAACCACAAAAAATTAAATATATTAGACCCAACTTCTTCTACTTACCCAAAAACTTCAAAAGTAGAAAATCATTCGGATTTATTCCAAATAAAAACAAAACTCTGTGTAGTCACAAAAACAAGTGACACAATTAGGAGGAGGTAAATGGATCCTATCATGCTCCCCTGGAGCCTCAATCTCAAATTTTGCAGAAATCCCATACTCCTACCTAAAGTCATCCTTATTACCAAAGTTACTAACCTATTCCTCATATTGCAGTGTAATTGAATCACTCCCTTCATAACACCCTAGCACTAATGTTTCAATGTGAGGAGTGACCCTTGTCTGAATCGGACCCCAAGACTCATCAGTTAGGCTATTATCATTCTCATTGCACCAAGGAAAGTCTATAACCAACTCCATCATTCCATACCTAAAAACATGGGTCACGGTCCTAGAATCATCAATATCTGTGAATTCCCCAATCCTAGTTGGTTTGCTAACACCAATCTCGGAACTAGACACAGTATCCTTAGAAGCGGAATGACCACCACTAGACATTCTAGCCGTAGGTTCCACCCTATACTGATTGACTATCATTGCAGAGTTATCTCCAACCTCTGCATCCAGATCATCTATCAAACGCCTAATCCTAGGGCTAATATTCCTTGAATCTTCCCTAAACATAATACTCATTCGAAACGATTTTGGACTCAGACATCTTCAAACATACAAACACTTGGAACAAAACAAGCAAAGGAGAAAAGGATCAAAATCAGTACCTGAAGCCATTGAAATCTAATTGATGAAGAACACGAAAATAAACTTCGAAAGCTAGAAAAAGATGGAACCTTTACAAAGAAATCGCCACCGAAATGCACAAAAAAGGATGCTTTAGGTTGAATATCAAAAGACCAAAATCACAAAAACAAAAATAACACTATGAAGATTCAAAGCGAATCGAAGTCTCACTAATGCTACAACATGGAGAGCAGAAGAGAGAGAAAGAAAAGAGTTTAGAAGTTTGAAAAGGTAATGGTAAAAACTGAACTAACAAATTTTACGTTTTAAAACCACAAAACCGCTCCTTGTGAAGTGGCATGAGCACCGAGACAATCCTAGACACACATGTGACTCTGTCAATTGAACCGATTGCCAACCAACAGTCACATCAAGCTATCAACTCGTTTCACTTCCTAAAACGATCCAATTGCTCCTAGAATGAAACATAACTGCCAGTAGAACAAGCTTCCCGGAACAAAACATATGCCATATTGGCAATAAACTCTTGCTTCTGTTTATTTTTTCGAAAGGGCATATGCCGTATTAGCAATAAATACATGCTCAATTTATTTTTTTGACCACATTTTCTATCATAACAACTTGACAATTAATGAGAAATTAGACATTAAACTTACTCTACATATTAAGAGTTTTAATTTGATATATTACATGAGCTAAGAGATCTAGTAACGAAGGAGAAATCCAAGCTCAAAGATAAGTCAATTAGATGTGAAAAGCAAATGGAACATTGACACTGTTCACTAGTCCGGCACAATTCATCATATATTCCTCATCGAAACATTATGGACTATCCGCATAGTCCCAGGTCTATAAAGAGTTAACGACAACTATTCAAGTACACGTTATTAAATATCTGCATCATTCTCCCGTATCATATATTCATACAATATTGACTAGAGTATTAGAAAAGTTACGGGACCACCCGCAACTCACTGACCCTTTCTTTGCAGGAACCCACATTAATTTACCCGCAACATCAATCTACATCGTGACAAGTAGAGTTGAATAAGAGTGCTGCTGCTGCAGCCGTAACAAGAAAGAAAAGAACATAACTAGAATTACGATAATTCTTGTAATAATTCATGGTTTCAGAGACTGATCATATATACATATAGAGTTGAAGTTTTCTTCGTTGATAATTATTCAATTGAGGTATTTGCCTGGGTTTATATTGTGATCAATTTCCGAAGATAGGTACTGTATCGTTCATAGATATGGTGATTATTGCTCTTGGACTGATCATCACTTGGCGAAAATGTAGGGACCTTTTAATTAAGTACAACTATTTGCTATTTAATTAATAGACTCTTCATACTGTGATTAAATATTAAGTTCTATCCTTGCTCGTGGATTGATCATCACTTTGTTCAAATGTAGGGACCTTTTAATTAAGTACTATTTGCTATCTTATAGACTATTCACACTGTGATTAATCAATATGCCCTCCCTCTCTCCAGAATTGAATGTCTCAATTTGACTTGTATATATTTTAAAACAAATTATTTGATTTAGTTTATTTTAAATTACTGATCTTCCTATGAATTCTCTCTCTAGCGAAACCCTAGCCCCTCTCTCACGCAAACCCTAGTTGACAGCCGAGAATGGCAATTGCTGCGCCGCCATCCAATTCCTTATCGACGGCTGCTGTGCCTCCATGGGGGAAAGGATCGTTCTCTTCTCTCTTCAAGGGACAATCCAGCGTTGGCGAGATTCCTCTAGTAGTGCCTCTAAAATCGCCACAGCTCTTCATGGGTGAGCCATTTTTCTTCTTCTCCAAGAAGGAAGTCGCCGCCCTCTCAGCGCCGTTCAGATTGTCACTAACCGGGAAATTCTCATATGGCAAACCATCACTCGACACCATTCGGAAGTCGTTCCAAACGATTGGACTCAAGGGAGAATATACTCTCAGATTGATTGACACAAGACACATTTGATTCGGGTTTCTCACGAAGATGACTACTGCCGTCTATGGCTGAAAGGTGTTTGGATGTTGAATGGCATACCGATGAGGGTTCTTAAATGGACGCCACAGTTCCGTGTCAAGGAAGAGCCGTCCACAGTTCCAGCATGGATCTCATTCCCCGATCTACCCATTCACATCTTCAGGAAGGAAATTCTGCATTCCTTCACTGCTGTCATAGGGAAGCCTTTGAAGGTCGACGTTCCAGCAGCAAATATGTCGAGACCTAGTGTTGCCCGAGTTTGTGTAGAAATCGACCTGCTACGCACTCTTCCCAACAGAATTTGGATAACTAGGAAGATTTGGGATTTTGGCAGCACATAACTTATGAACACACATTGCGGTATTGTACCTTTTGCAAGAAAATTGGCCATTCTCAAGAATCTTGTCACATGAAAAATCCAAGCCTGAAGGAGAAGAAGAATTCAGCCGACCCAGCAGCCCCACGAGTAGCTCAACAAAATCCAAATTGAAGAATTTACAAGTCTGGAAAATAAAAGATACAGAGACAGTAGACCCGATTCTATTGCAATTAGTGCAGAAGAAGAACACTCCAGTTGTGAACAAGGAAGCTGAGATTCTAGTACAACATGTCAATTCCAGTACAGAAGTTACAGCTCGTGAAATCAATGCACCAAAAGGAGACCCAAAAGTGATGTAGCTAGCTCTCGATGATGGAATTTTTGACTCGGGTAACCAAAATCCAGCAGTGAAAGATGCACCAGTTGAACAGCAATTTACAGCAGAACAAGAACAAGAAATAGCGATACCAGTAATCCCGGACGTCCCAACAGCAATCATGAATTCTGCTAAGCAAAGAGATGCTCCTTCTAGCACTTCGGGGGACTCTACTTCGGGCCAAGATTCAATAAATCCAATTCGGGGATATCTTCAGGAGGCAATACCAGAGGCAAGTGAAGCACAAACTGCTTCCCCCAATGCTATCAAGAAGAAGAAGGATATTTCGCCTTCAAACATGGTCACTCAACAACAATCTCGACGTAGCTCATCATCCCATCAGTTGATATGAAGAATCTATTAATCTGGAATATAAGAGGTACAAGTAACACCACCACTTTGGAAAAACTGAAATCTCATGTTTTGCATTTTAAGCCCTGCATAATTGCTATTTTGGAGCTAATGGTTAATTCGTCTCAAATTTCTTCGTACGCATATAAACTTAAGTTACCTCATTATTATTCTAATGCGAATGGCAAAATTTGGTTGTTTCGGTGTGCTGATTTGATGGTCTCGGTTAAGAGGGATACAAATCGAATGTTGTCTGGGGATTATGTCTTTTGTTTATGTTGCTTGTGACTATATTGCTCGTAGGGTGTTGTGGGAAAAGATAGCAGAAGTTTCTAGTTTAACTACAGGGCCGTGGCTGGTCGAAGGAGATTTAATGTGGTTCAGAATTTGGATGAAAGCTTAGGAACCATTCCGGCTTTAAGACCAATTAGGGAGTTCAATGATAGCTTGGAGCATTGCGGTTTGTTGGATTTCCCATATGTGGGCAGCAGCTACACATGGTATCGTCCCACTTTTCCTATGCTTTGTCGCAAATTGGACCGAGTAATGGTGAATGAGAGTTGGCAAAATACTTTTCACAGCACTGTTGTAGAACATCTGCAACGCATCCCCTCAGATCATAGTCCACTACTCGTCTCTACGAAGGTGGCTGAAGCATTAGCACCACGCAATTTTTGTTTCAGTGCATGTGGCTCAGGCATAAGGATTTTCAAGAGGATGTAGAATCTTTTTGGCAGCAACCAGTGGAGGGCGATGGTCTACAATGCATGGCTATAAAACTAAGCAGGTTGAAGAAAAAACTCAAGGACTGGAATAAGGAAGTGTTTGGTAATGTAGTGACCAATGTAAAGCAAACTAAGAATTTGGTCTCTACATTAGAAGAAGTACATGGTGGATAATACAGACCATGAGCAGCTTCATCGAGCTCAGGCTGACTTGGTCTTTCACTGAAGAATCAAGAAACATTTTGGCAACAGAAATCTCGCATAAAATGGCTCCAAGAAGGAGAAGGGAACACTTCATATTTTTCAAATTATTGGCATACCTGGAAGGGAGCACTTCAGATTCATAAAATTAACGACAGAGAAGGGAATTGGCTTACGAGAAGTGAGAAGACTGAACAAGAGGCAGTGCATTTCTTTTCGGGGCTGTTGACGGAAGAAGTTGGCTGCCAGCAAGACCCACGGAAATTTACAGCTACAATTTTGAAGGAAATCATTTGAGAAACAAATAAAGAGCTCTTGACCCTATCAGACCTGGAGGAGGTTTGCTCAGCCGTGTTCAGCTTGGATGGAGACAGTGCAAAAGGTGTAGATGGATTTCCGGGGAAGTTTTTCACAGCATTTTGGGAATTCATCAAATCAGATAGGCAGTCCGGGACTTTTGGTCGGGGGTATGAATGCCGCAATTTTTCACAGCAACTCATATTGTTCTTATTCCAAAGAAGGACAATCCGTCATCTTTTGCAGACTTTCGACCAATAAGCCTTTGTAACTTTTCATCAAAGGTCATGGTGAAGGAAATTTCATATGCCTTGCTAAGATACTTCCCACTTTGATTTGTCCAAATCAAGGGGGTTTTGTGAAGGGAAGAAACATATCTGATAATATTTTGTTAGCTTCTGAGTTAATTCATTCGTTGAATAGGATTTGTGTTGGGGGTAATATGATTTTAAAACTTGATATGTTGAAAGCCTTTGATAGATTGTAGTGGTCCTTTCTTTTGGAGGTGTTGGGGAAATTTGGGTTTAGCCTTCATTTTTTAAACCCCATTTTCAACTGCTTGGCATTCAATAAGTTCTCTGTCACTGTAAATGGTAAATTATGTGGCTTTTTTCCATCCACTAGAGGTGTTCATCAAGGAGATCCCTTATCTCCAACCTTATTTACATTGGCAGTTGAAGTACTTTCTCGAGGCTTGAACATGCTATTGTATAATGGTGAAATTGGTGATTATACAACCGAGAGAATTAGTCTTCCTGTTTCTCATTTGAGTTTTGTAGATGATATCATTATATTTACAAAGGGATTAAAGAGGGGCCTTCAGAATCTAATAGACTTCCTTGAGTTCTATCAAAACTACTCGGGCCAGAAAATAAACTTTCATAAAAGCCCAATGTGCCTTTCCACTCATATTTCAGATCATAGCCGAGTTCTTATTAAGGAGATTACAGGATGAGTTTTCAACCACTGCCAATGATTTACTTGGGCTATCCAATTTTTCCAGGCAAGGCAAAGATATAATACTACGAACCACTGATTAGTAAGATCGAAGCCCGCATTAATGGTTGGCAAAGGAAATATCTTTCTCTCGAGGGAAGGTTGATTTTGATCAGGCATGTTCTTTCTGCAATGGTGATCTATTTGTTGGCAATTACAAACCTGCCTCAGCAAGTTATTAAGGAAATGGAACTGCAATTTGTCCAATTCCTTTAAGGGCACTCGGAGTATGGCAACAACAGACATTGGTGCACTTGGGATTCTATCACTCAACCATATGATAAAGGAGATTTGGCAGTATGTTCTCTCAACCGAGCAGTTGCAGCACATGGCTTTAAGCTGTATTGGAAATTCCGATCTTCCAACTCTTTGTGGTCTCGAAATCTGAAAATGGAATATGGTTTCCAACTGGGAGAGGAGCTAGCTGAGGGAGGGAGGCTGGCGGATCTGGAGACGCATGTAGCAATCTCAAATTTGGGCAGAACCACTCATGGTACAAGATGAGGATGGCACTTACCTATGGAATTTGTTTTCCACCGGGCGATTTAATATCTCGGATTGCATCTCAGCTTTGGAGGAGGAATAGCTGGATGACAACATTGCAGAGCATTACTTCCATTCGAAAATCCCACTTTCATGGTCATCTTCATGTGGAAGTTAGGCAACAGTCACTTGGCGACGGATGACACACGATCTCGTTTAGGCTTCCAGCTAGTCTCTCGATGTCACTGTGAGGACGCCATTGAAACCATGGAGCATCTCTTTGGAAGTTGTGTAATTGCTAGGGCAGTGTGGTCTTGCTACTGCCAAGCTTTTGGACAGGCTGAAGGATCGCTGCAGCTGGAGGAAATGCTACAGTAATGGAGCAATCAGTCCCGACGGTTAGGCGTTTTAGCAAAACTCATTCCGTCACTTGTTTGTCATGAACTTTGGGTGGTACGGTGTGCTTTGCTCTACTCTGACGAAATTAGCAATAGTAGGAAGATCTTGAGCAAAATTAATTGGCAACTATACCACATCAACAAAGCATATACATTGCCCATCTTAGATAATTTATTTCATAGAATTCACACTTAGCTATGTTTGATGATGTCTTGCACCAACTTATTGTTTTGTAAGGCTTTCATGCCCCATTTATTTCTTTAATAAACGGGTAGGCATCTGCCTAACTCCTCATCTTTAGACGGTTTTTATAAAAATAAAATAAAATAAACAATATAAATTTCTTAATAAAATTTTAATTAATTAAGGAAGTTGGAACATTTATTTTCCAATAATTCAAAATAAAAATAAGGACATTTAATTCCGGACGAAAGAAGTATTAATTAATTCTTTCATTGTGTGCAATATATTCATTAATATATATATATATATATATATATGTATATATTTATGAAGTTTATTAACAAAAGCCAATAGGACATGTAAAGTTTAATTAGTATAGTCAATTATGCAGGTGATCTTCTGAGTTATTTGGTTTTGATAATTTCTCCGAACTTCCAAGTCGGTTAATTCATCTTCAGGTGGACCCTTTTCTCCATTCTTTGAACTGTGAAGCCGCGTGCATGAAAGTCACCTTTACTTCTCAGAAATTGCACCTACCGGACTCAATATCGTAGTTGGATGAATTTAATTTCCACAATTAATAGTTTTAGTGTTATATATATATATACAGGTAAATGCTATAGAGTACTATCAAATACATCTTATGGAATGTTCCAGTTAAATTTTTAATAATCAACTGTCTTTTGTTTTTTTAAAAAAAAAATAAAATATAATTAAGCACCCCTAAAAAAATTTTGAAAAAATAATTTTTTAGGAGAATTTTTTTTTTTTTAATAGCTGATTGTTGGAGACTTAATTGGAGCACTCTATAAGGTGTGTTCTGTAGCACTCTATAGCATTACCCTATATAAATATAAATATATATATATATATATATATATATTAGTGGTATCCGAACCAATTTTCACGCACCTCAACATTCCGCTTATCCAGAATAGTATTTTTGAGATTCGAATTTGAGACTTATGGTTTGCACACTTGCCACTATACCCGATAGGATGTTTCCAAAGAGACTTAATGTTTTATATTGTTTTTGACATATCTAAATAAAGTTTTAAATGTTTAATTCTGAACGACGAACCGTATACAATATTCCCGTTATCTAGAATTAAAGTTTCGTATCATTAAGGATAAACAAAAATTATCAACCCTCTTCTTCCACAGAATTTCTCTAGAATGTGGCCCTAATGTCAAAGTAAACGCCCTAATCAATAAACACAACTCCTATGTGACTGGAAATTGAAAGTGACAACATGGGAATACTTTATTGTAAGAACGGAAATGTGAGGTAGTGACTGAGAGAGAGAGAATTTTTGTTTGTTTGTCAACTCTTGTTCTATTTTTAATTTCGAATCAGTCAAATGGAAGGTTGATAGGAATTCAATTTTTTATCCCAAATGCACTACTATCAGATAACAAGTATACATAAAAAAAATTTAAAAAAAGGGGGAAAAAAAAAACGAAATTAAGACAAAAATTGTAATTAAAATCGATCGAACAGGTGTGAATGAAATTCCAATTCCTATGATTTGTCAAATGATTACATTAATGACAATGATGATTATAACTAATTTTTACGTAATTAATTAACAGTATGACCCGAAATTGATTCTAATTATAAAAAAAAAAATTCCTTATATTAGGAAAATCATATGACGTCATTCAGAAAGTATATTTATTCTTTCAACTTATCACTACATAAAATAATCAGTTTTATTGTGATTAAAATAAAAAAAGAAAGAAGCATTGTTTGATAAATTATCCTTAAATTACTTTCGTAATTTCTTTTCTTGTTAATTAAACTGTTTTATTAACGTAAAAATAAGAAAATACACAAAAGATATATTTTTTTATATTATCACTCTAATGATATACTTATGAAATGATATTCAGATTTTTTTAAAGGGTGATTAGAGACATCTTAAAATATATATATATATATATATATATATATTATCTAAATTTTTATAAAATAAGGATAGATGACTCATATCTATTGATCGATGAAATAATATCTCAAAATGAAGCATCAAACTCAACTCTGGAGGCATGGCCAGCATCCTTGAAATAGTGTTTTGAACAGGTCAAAAAGTCAAGAAACAATTCGGATCGGGTTCGGAATAAAAGCAGAGATCCGTGTGAAGAGGGAATGTCACGTGGGTTTCCCAATGAAAAACCGTGCATTGGAGATGGGGACTTAAATCATTTAACACCATCGGTCGTTTCCCACAATTAGGTCAAATAAAGCCCCCTCCAAACACTGTACGGCACAGGGGCCTTTGATTTAAATCCTGCTAATTACTTTTTAAAAATTATTCCGAAGCTGCCAGCAATGCAACGTGGGACGTGGCTGTTACTCTCCTTCTCGATCTTTTTTCGTACATTTTTTTTTTTTTTTTTTTGGAAAAAGCTATCATGGAAGATGGAAAATTTGAGAGATCCCTATCAATTTATTAAAATTTATACAAATTAAAATGAGACATTTAATTCAATTTCAGAACGAGGGAGGGAATACTAATTAATCACAGTGTGAATAGTCTATTACATAGCAAATGGTACTTAATTAAAAGGTCCCTACATTCCAACGAAGCGATGATCAGTCCACGAGAAAAGCCAGAAGATTCTTATACTACAATTTTTTATGTTCAAGTTGGTTTAAAATTTTCTGAAAAAAAAGAAGGACCGTATCTTCTAAAAATGATCAATATATAAACCCAGGCAATACCTCAAATGAAACTTATAAATTTCCTTCCATTTAAATATATCTATCTCTGAGTCTCTGCAGAAACCATGAATTATTATGAGAATTATTGTAATTCTAGTTATGTTCTTTAAATTTTAATTTATTTTTTTAAAAAAATAAAACTGTTGACAATTAAAAATTTAACTGGAACACTTAATATGGTATGCTCCGTAGCACTCTATAACATTTCAATATACATGAATCAATTTTTTATATATAAATTTAAGTATAAATATATTTTATAAAAATCTATATTATACAAAAAATAATAAAAAAACATTATTATATATAGTACTGTTCCTCCTTTCAAAATTAAATATAAATTTTCCTCCTTTCCAAACTAAACATTTTAAAGTTTTGTTTAAATATGTCAACAACCATTATACTAAAACTATTAATTGTGGAAATTAAAAATTAAGCCAATATTATAGTAATTAATATTGAGTGCCAGTTGGATCCCGCGGTGCAATCTCTGAGACGAAGGCGAAAGGTACACATACGCGGCTTCAAAGAATGGAAAAAATTAAAGGGTCCCACAATTGAACAGTCTATTAATTAAATAGCAAATGGTAGTAGTACTTAATTAAAAGCGCCCTACAGTTTCGCCAAGTGATGATCCGTCCAAGTAGCAATAATGGCCATATCTATGCACGATACAGTAGCTATCTACTGAAATTGATCACTATATAAACCCAGGCAAATACCTCAAATGAATAATTATCAACAAACAAAACTTTCCTTCCATAGATTACATATATATATATTTCTCTGATCACTCTCTGAAACCATGAATTATTACAAGAATTACTGTAATTCTAGTTATGTTCTTTTCTTTCTTGTTACGGCAGCAGCAGCAGCACTCTTATTCAACCCTACTTGTCACGATGGAGATTGGATTCCCAGTCCGCTTCGTCTTCTCATTCCAAGGTGTGACTGCCCAACCTGGTTTCTTAACGTGAATACTGGAAATCAGCTGGATTGGTACGCCACTCCCCCAAAATGTGTAAGCTATGTTGCTAACTATATGTTAGGCAACCAATACACAACTGATTGTGATTATGTCGCGAATATGGCCATCGCATATGCTAGAGAGGTCAAACCTAAAGGTGACGGGAAAGACATTTGGCTTTTCGACGTTGATGAGACCTCACTCTCTGTGCTTCCTTTCTTCTCTCGCTCCGATGTTTATTTTGGGTAATTAGAAAACTTTAATTAATTGTCATCATTTACTTCTAAATTTGTATTAATATATAATTAAGCATCTTCAAGTACGTAATTATAATTATTCATCATTTTTCAGGAAATATCCTCTCAATGTTACAGAGGCATTGGATTATGTATCGAAAGGGAAACTTCCGGTCATGAAATCAACGCTTCGTTTATATAAGGAATTGTACGGACTCGGATTCAGGGTCATCTTCCTAACTGGGATGGATGATATATACAAAGAATCTAGGGCTTCGAATCTAAAGAATGCCGGATACACCACCTGGGAAGACCTCATACTCAAGTAAGCTAGCTTCTTTAAGTAATTAATCCTTCCGAGATCCAATATTATTTCTCATCAACTCTACCTTCATTAATTTCACTGAAACTTTAATTAATTATTTATTTATTTGCAGGTCGGAAGCTGACAAGGACTTGACACATCAGGAGTACAAATACAAGGAAAGGGCAGCGTTGGTGGCCAAAGGATACAGAATCATTGGAAACATTGGAGATGCATGGGACGACATCGCTGGACCCAATTCTGGAAATAGGAGTTTCAAGATGCCTTATTGGTAATGAGATCTGGTCGTCTAGTTTCTTACCGAAGAAGAGGGTTTCTAAAAAAGAGTTATGTTCTTAATTTACTAAGAGTTGTCGCATTACCGTCTAAGAATTTGGATTCTTCAAAGGTTCTTTTTTGTGCGGGGGGTTTTGGAGGGAGTGGGAGTGTTGGGGTTATGTAGAAGCAAAGAAGATCCACTATTCTGTTTAATGTAAAATTCGACATGGAGAAAGTATAATATATTTGGTTTGAAATATATTATTACAGTGTCTTATATAAGCCTTAATATTCAATTCCATTAGGAGTATTATATAAATATAAATATATAAATATATAAATATATATATATATTTATATTTATTGATTTGAAATATGTTACACTGTCTTTGTTAATAGTCGACGTTTAATTCGATTAAAAATGATAATGGGGTCAAAAAAAAAAGGAAGAAGAAGAAAAGAAATTAATACAAAATTGTCTTAAGCCACCCTTTATTTTTCCATTTCATTAATCATCCTTTTTTCTTTCTTTCTTTCTTTTTTGAAATATACAAGTTTAGAGATCCTTATTTCTTGGAGTAATAAAAGGGAAATGGCCTTTTACCGACGATGTGAAATAAAAAGAAAGAACAAAGGGGGAGTATTATTTTTTTGTTTTGTTTTAAAATTTATTAGAGATTTAAAAATCTATTTGGATTGACTTATGATTTAAATTTTGGAAAAGATCTTTTAGGACATCAATAACAATCCCTCCGTAACTATTTATAAGTCACTGATCATCATTCTGACAAAATTAAGAAACTACTCCTTCCGTTTGGAATTAAATATTCTAATTTGACTTGCATGCATTAAAAAAAATGAATTAGTTAATTTTAACATTACAATATCAGTTTTCTTAATAAAAAATTAACTAAATTAGAAAACGAAACATTTAACAAATTGAATTGATAGGGAATTGAACTGGTAAGGAATAGAATAGAATTGATATTTTCATCCCCTTATTCTTTTCTTTGGTTGACTAAAATAGAAAAATTAACAAACTAACATTATAATAATTGAAGTTATTGTGTTTGGTTGACTTGAATAGGTATAGGATAGGAAATTGTCAAGGAGTGAAACTAGTATACCATTATTTACTATTTTATTTTGTTTAATTACTATATTCATATTTTTAAAAAATAGATAATTTTTTTCTGAAAAAAAATTTATTTTAATTAAAAAATTCATATTAAGAATAATAAAAAAAAGCATAATAGGAAATAGGAACTGAAAAATAAGCAATAGAAAATTTCTCAAAATTATTTCTAATAAGATAAAAAAAATATATAAATTTTGAGAAAAAAACACATAACAAGAAAAAAAAAAAAATCTAACTATAAAATTCAAACTAAAAAATAATTACATTAGAAGGTCATACTTCAAGACTTTGATTCATTCACCAGCGGCAAGGATATCAATTCCTATGTCTTATTTTGAAATGGCTATTCCACATTTTATAAGGTATATCAATTTTTGGGAATTAGATTGAAATGGCTGTTCATGAAAACCAAACACACTGTAAATACACTTTGTTTTAGGAAAATTAGACAAGTTTAGAGCTTAGATGAATTAATTAATTATAAAATCAACCCAAATGGAAGAATGAAATCTCTGCAGAAAAAAAAAAAATGGAAAAAAACTGAGTAACACATCTAAAGTTATTAACAGTAAACACACTTCGAATTTTTTTTTTTTAAATTTTTTTTAGTGCTGTCTAAGTCAGTTTTCATGCACCTTAACATTCTGCTTATCCAATAGGGTGTTGCTAGGATTCGAACTTGAAACCTATGGTTTTCGCCCTCGCTAGTCCACCTACTAGGATATCCTTGAAGTGACATAGTAAACACTGTGTATTTGATGACATTTTAGCTAAGTTTCTAAAAGAAATTCATAGATGATATATTACTCTCTCCATCGCTAGTTATAAGTAAGTCATTATGTTAAAATTAAGGTAATAATTTCTTTTTCTTCTTCAAATGCCACTATATATTTTAATCAAAATTATAAGTGATAGGGAAAAAAAACTGATTCATGGGTTACTAGGTAAATGTCTGCACATTGTGCAAATGTATAATATTATTGAAATGTTATTTTGTTATTAACGATGTTCGGATTAGTTTGCACGTACCTCGACATTCCGCTTATCCAGGAGGGTGTTGGTGTTATTCGAACTCGAAACCTATGGTTTGAGCGCTCGACACTCCATCCACTGGGCTGTCCCTGAAGAGATGAAATGTTATTTTGTTGAGTAATCTAAATCATTTTAGGTTGCATGACACTACTTCT
>JAOXNR010053553.1:0-14035 GCA_028571225.1 Parsonsia alboflavescens | reverse complement strand
TCTCTCTGAAGATGAGAATGACCCACCTGACCCTGATGGCTGGCTGCCCCACTATGGTTCTGGATACAATTCATCAGTGATAAAAGATGTGTGGTCTGTGAAGACTGTTGGGCCAATTGAGTTTGGACTTGGTGTTGAGTCTGAAGGATTTGACCTAACATCTGATTTTGTGCAACAACATTTTCATTTTGCCAATTAATTGCTGTTTCGGCTGCTGAGATGGGTTTGACCTGTCCATGAGCATCCACTGAAGTGGAAGTCTTAATTTTCCATGCATGATGCATCTGACCCTTTTCAAATGGAGTGAGGGGAGGAAACTTAGTGTCATATGATGTGGTAGATGATGATGGTGCTGAGGAGGACTGAGTTGATTGTCCCATCATGTTGAAATAATGCACACCTGCATTATTTGGACTCACATGGACAAAGACAGTACAGATACCCAATTGCTGATCTCTCTGCAAGAAAGGCCAAAAGAATAGAAGAAAAAATTGCAGGTCAATGTGGGAACTACAATTGTAAATGAGTAATTCAGAAAATTTTGTACTTAGTGTTTGGTCAATTTATAAACTTTGTTAATGACTATCTCCCAAAATTGGATCTTATGAAGCTTGAGACTTAGAGAAAAAAACATCCCAGTTAATGCTGTCAAGTTTTCAAAACATTTTGCCTCTGTTGTACTTGAAGCATAGATCCATTGAGAGAGCATTCCATTTGCATTCTGCTTAAAATTTTTTGTCTTCCCTTCACATCATCTCATTATTTTTATTCTTTTATTTCTCAGTATTGATATGCTCTTAGTTCCCTTAAAATTTTGTAACTTCTTTTTATGATCTACTAAATGTATTTTATGCTTAACTTTTTATAAACTTTGGCAGATATTTTGGTGTCTTAATGGCATATGGCAGCCTTCTTGAAGAATATCTTACATTTGTACCTGAAAACCTTGGTTTATGTTGTGTTTATAAATAAAAATTTTAATTTCCATCAATACATGACTAGTTTCTAAAGGAATTCAACCCTACCTGGTTGCTTCTGCTAATTGGGTCCTGGGCGAGCTTGCTTCTTGCATACCTGATGTAAGAGAATCTTCTTAATACCTCTTCTATAGCTTATTCCTTGCAATAGGTTCTTTGTTTGGTTGATGAGCTGCTTTTTCAGGAGCTGAGTGATGATATCTATTCTTCTCTGCTGAAAGCATTATCAATGCAAGACATGGGACATGTTTCATGTTATCCTGTGCGGATGTCAGCTGCAGGTACAATTTCTCAACTTGTGGAAGTAAGTTTAGACTGCAAGAGTGAATTCCAGTTCCTGCTGTTCATTCTATTAAAATAAGGTGTTATTTGCAACTTTTGGCAGAATGAATACATGCCACATGCCACTAGAGTGGCTACCCCTTCTTCTTGTAGTTGTTTGTAGGATCAGTGATGAAGAAGAATCTGCGGTTATGTTTCTGTTGCTTGGTAAGTTGGTGGAGGCTAGAAACGAATGTGTAGCACCTCATATCCCACATATTATGAAACAATTGCTACTCCTACAATTTTGTCAAGATGTTATTGTTTTCTTTTTATACTGTCAATAAATCTCCTAAAGGCTATGTTCTAGGAGTCCAAGAAGTGATCAACTTGAAGCCATTCAACAAGCAAGCAAACAAGGGAGAAAGAAAGCCAAAGATGGCTTGACCAGCACACTGTCTGGTGCCCTAACGGGTGACGGTTTCAAAGTGCCCTTAATGGACAAAATAGGGCAAGAATCTGGGATGATCCGGCCCTACAATTGGAGCATTGACAGATGTCAGTTGCAGGCCGAACAACTCCACCACTTAGTTGATTTCTGAGTTCTTTCCTTGGTTTCTCATGTTATTTTGGTTATGTATTGAGGGTTCATATGTCTAATTACCCTATCAAAGAATTATTAGGTTAATTTAGATCTTTAGGACCATATATAGTCCTTATCTTTGTAATCCTCATAACAATTTAACACTTTTACAAACAATATGACAATTTCAATCGGATCAAACATCCTTCTTCTTTAGTGTTCCTCTAAGACTCTTGTAGGGTTCTTAGTCGAACTCTTAGGGTTTCAATGCTTGGCTAGGGTAATTGAATTTAATTGAAGAAACTAAAATCATTAAATAATTTTGGAAGATATTGTGGTCAGTGGTAGCTAGCTTGAATCTCTTATCGAGTCCTTGAAATGGTGTTTTCAATTTGATTGATCAAGAGTTGGGTCAAGATAACGAGAAACTTTAACTCAAGATCACATAACAAAGGAATAACTTCAAGCAGTAACATGAACTCTAGGAAAAGACTCGAAAGGTGTTCTAGACAAAGCGGAAAGGTTAACAGATTAAGAAGGACAAGTAGATTCAGAAGAAGACATGATTCTTTGGACAAAATTAAAAGTTCAAGGAAGAAGTCTCACCAATTAGAATCTGATAATTTCTTGATAAAGAGATTAAGAGGACAAGTTTTCTTCGAAAGAAGCAAGCAAGAGATAAGCTAAAGTGAAAGAAGGAAATCCGATTTTGAGGGGATAGGGTTTCTATTTACAAAAGATGTGACTTGAGATCTGATTGCAGAAGAAGAGTTTTGGTTAAGCTCCAATTCTTCCAATTGTCTCTATTTATATGGAATAGGAAACCCCTTCAGCTGCTAAAAGAAACGTTCCTTTGGAAAGAAAGTAATTGCTAAAACTGATGGGACATAAAACTACCCGTTATAGAAATGACGTAACTTTTTGGAGCTTGATGACTCAAATTTAGGCGCTATGACTTTGCAGCTCATTGGACTTAAAGGGGAGTAATGATGAGTACAATAAGCATGACCTGAACAATCCGACTTGAATGCTCTTAAAACAAACCCGAATAGCGAGTACCTGACTTGACACCATTAAAGGTAAATTAATGACCTTCTTGGTTAATGAGTATCGACATCTCAAAAGTTTAGAGGTGTCCTATCTCAGATACTCTTCATGTCACGATTCAATACCTACGACACTTTTCATACCTCCATGATCCTTAAGCTACTCATTACGACCTTTGGGAAGACTAACCAAGATACTCATAGTCAATCAGCAGGTCATTTAGATGACTTCAAGATCATTGGCGAGCTCGTAGGGATCTCCCAATGGACATGCATGGAAAGGACATCTTCCAATATTTAAACTCCTTAATTTCAGGAGTGATTGGGGGGATATTGTCCTGCAATGGATCTAATATGCCTACTTTCACGTAATGGAGATCTACTCAAACAAGGTAACTCCACCTAAATTGGTGGATTATTGATTTAGTATACATAATTTGACCACACATTTCTACGATGAACTGACTTAGGCATTAGAGTTCTCCTTTGGACGACAGCTCACTCCGGTGATCTAATCTGGTTGTTTCTTGCAGAGTTGTTAACAACTAGGGTGATCCGGAGTTTACTTTTGAGCTCCATCAATATGGATTATGTTTTGTGCCACCAATAATGATGTGATTTCTTGAAATTGGATGAAGATTATTTTAGGGTTCATACATTCACCAAATCACTCATGAAGAATTGTTGGACTCATCAAAGATTCAAGGTTAATTAGATTTACCTTTGTAGGAAATCTACAACAACCAACCTTTTGATTTGGTAGAAATTCAATACCTCTCCATAAAGTGATTGAATGCCCTAGGTGTAGTGGCTCAACAACCTTAAGAGGATCTGTCAAGAACATTTAAAAAGATCATGTTTGATCTTAAATTTGAATTCAATTCAATTGAATAGAGTTTATAGATAATTGTTGTATAAAATTAAAAATAAGAGACTATTTATAGTCCTAACAACTAGAAGCCCTAATAATTGATTAAAGACCTTGCTAACCCTCTAAAAAAAGGTTAAAAGACAAAGAAAAGTCAATAAATTCAAATGGAATTGTCCAAAGCAAGTCAAAATTGAGTTTGAAATGAAGTGGGAAAAACTGGAAACAAGGGGAATCGATGCCATGACCGGCGTCGGTGCTTGCCGTGGTTAGAACTAATACTTGGTTCTTCTGCAGGAGAAGAATCATGGGCCCATCGGTGCCCTTGATCGGCTCGGGTCATCCTTGCCTGTTGGGTACTTCATTGGCCATTTTGGTCCTTCTCTGCTACTCTTTTCCATACCTGATTTTGTTCCCTCTTGTAACTTGATTCCAAGGGACCCTAAAGCGCTGTTCCTTCACTTGTAACTCCTGCTTTAAGCCTTTGGATCATCATCTAGTTGAAGTCCTTCATTGATTGTCCTCCATCAAACTTTATCTCATTGAACATGGTTTCAAAGGCAAGTTGTTCTTCCTTGTTTTTCATGGATAGCACTAATGTTCTTTTCATCTTGGCTATCCTAACTCTTTTAATAAGACCTGTTGGCATTGTAAGGGCTTGATCTCTATCATTCCCCCTCTCCTCAAAAGGATTCGTCCTCGAATCTTCATCATCTACCTCAAAAGGAGAGACATGACTAACATTAAAAGTTGAACTAACTTGATACTTACCTTGAAGATCCATTTTGTAAGCATTGTCATTAATCCTTTCAATGATTGGAAATGACCATCTCCTATTTGATCAAGCTTTGTCTTCCTAGCTTGTGGAAACCTTTCCTTCCTTAGGTGAATCCACACCCAATCTCATTGGCCTTCTACTTTTGTTGTGATTCTTGGCATAACGTTGGTTTTGCAATTGAATGTTCTCCCTAGCTTTCTCATGCATTTGCTTCACCAAGTCAGCCTTCCTTTTGCCATCTAAGCTATGTATTACACTCAAAGGTAAAGACGCCAAATCTAGAGGAGTAATAGGATTAAAACCATGCACCAATTCAAAGGGATAAAAGTAAGTAAAAGAATGTACACATCTATTATAGACAAATTTAATGAATGGTAAGGAATCTTCCCAAGACTTTGAATTCCTCTTGATAATGACCCTAAGCTTAGTTCCCAAAGTCCTATTAACTACCTCCGTTTGGACATCTTTTTAAGGGTGAGATGTAGTAGAAAACAACAATTTAGTTTCTAATTTCCCCCAAAGGACTTTCCAAAAGAAACTAAATATCTTTATCACTCACAACAGTTTTAGCAATACCATGCAATCTAACAATTTCTTTGAAGAACAAGTTCGCCACATTGTGCGCACCATCAACTTTAGGGCATGCAATGAAGTGAGCCATCTTTGAGAACCTATCAACACCCACAAGAATGAAGTCTTTACCTCTCCTAGTCCTAGGCAATCCAAGCACAAAATCCATAGACACATCTTCTCATGGAGCATTAGGTATAGGTAAGGACATATACAAACCATGTGGTTTTTCACACACTTTCATCACATCTCTTTTCATATGAATGTTCTTGCAATATGCTTAAAGTTTTGGAGATGCCAAAATGACCCATTAAATCACCCCCGTGACTCTCAATGACAAATAGCTTCCTCAAAGAACATTTAGGCACACAAAGCTTATCTTCTCTAAACAAGTAGCCATTTTGCAAATAAAACTTATCATGCACACCTTTTTCACAAGCAATAAACATATCTTTGAAATCATCATCATCAACATACAGGTCCTTAATTAACTCAAAACCAAGTAAATTAGCACCAAGGGTAGAAATCAAGGTATACCTTCTAGAGATTGCATCTGCTACAATGTTCTCTTTACCTTGCTTGGACTTGATCACATCGGGTAACATTTCTATGAAGTCCATCCATTTTGCATGTCCTTTACCCAACATTGTTTGTCAGTTCAAATGCTTGAGGGATTCATGATTAGTGTGAATCACGAACTCCCTTGGCCATAAGTAATGTTGCCAATTGCGGAATGGCCTAAGCAGGTAAGAATTCTTTATCATAAGTAGAGTAGTTCAAAGTAGCTCCATTTAGCTTTTCACTAAAATATGCTATTGGTCTACACTCTTGCATTAAAGCAGCTCCAATCCCCACCCCCAAAGCATCACACTCTATTTCAAAACACTTTAGAGAAATCGGGTATAGAAAGAATGGGGGCACATGAAAGTTGAGCCTCAAGCAATTGAAAAGCTTGTTCTTGTTCTTTCTTCCACCTAAACTTAACTCTTAGCTTGATTACCGTGGTTAATGGGGCTGCAATTGTACTAAAGTGAGGAACAAACCTTTTATAAAATGATACCAACCCATGGAAACTTCTTAACTCACTTACACTTGTGGGAGTTGGCCATCCTTTTATAGATTTCACCTTCCTTTCATCCACATGTACACCATTAGATGAAACAATATATCCAATAAATGTAACTTCGTTTAGACAAAAGGAACATTTACTCCAATTGGCATACAAATGTTCATTCTTAACCACATCAAACACACATTTCAAATAAACAAGATAATCATCAACATTTTTGCTATAGACTAAGATGTCAGCAAAGTATACCACAACATATCTACCAATGCAATCCCTAAGAACATGGTTCATCAATCTCATGAACATGCTAGGTGCATTAGTGAGACCAAAGGGCATAACAAGCCATTCTTTGTCTTAAAAGTTATCTTCCATTCATCACCTTCTTTCATTCTTATTTGATGATAGCCATTTTTTAAATCTATTTTTGAAAAACAAGTGCTACCACTCTAATCATCCAACATATCATCTAACCAACGGACAGGGAATTAATATTTTATCGTTATCTTGTTGATTCCTCTACAATTAACACACATGAGCCATCTTTCTCAAGCCCCAACAAGACATTTACCTCACAAGTGCTCAAACTCTCCCTTATGTATCCTCTAGATAGAAGTTCTTCCATTTCTCTTTGTAGTTCCTTGGCTTCTTTAGGATTTGTTCTACATGCCGGCTTGTTTGGAAGTGGACCTTCGGGAACTAGATCAATTTGATGTTCTATTCCCCTCAATGGTGGCAATTCAAGAGGCAACTCCTCCGAGAATAGATCTTCATATTCTTGCAAAAGAGGAGAAACAAAACTAGAAGAAGAATTGTTAGCATCAAAAGCATTAGAGTTTAAAGATTATTTGTACATAAGAAGAAACCAAGCCTTTTAGCCTAAGAATGCACTCTTTATCTCTCTCCTTTTTTTGCGTGGAAGCTCACTTTCTTTTCACTCTTGTCTTCTTGTTTTCTCGCTTTCCACTCAATTTCTTTTGTTCTCTCCTTTTCTTTTGCCCTCTCTCTCAAGCTCCCTTCTTTTTCTTTCCCTCTCTCTTTTAAGCTCTCTTCTTTCTTTCTTGTCTTTCTTTTCTCACTCTCCCTCTTGTCTTTTCCCACTCTCCCTCTTGTCTTTTCCCTCATAATACTCACTCATCTTTTCAAGCAACCTCTTTTGATCAAGTAATCTTCATGAGGCTTCAAAGAGTTCGAGTGTTATCTTTCCTTCAAACTTAAAGGTGTATTTGTTCTTGTGTCCATCAAATATGACCTTCCTATCATATTGCCAAGGTCTTTCAACAAGAAGATGGGTAGCTTGCACTGGAACCACATCACAAAGTATTTCATCACTATAGTTTCCCATTGAAAAAGCTATCCTTACTTGTTTCCCAACCTTGACCTCCCCACTATCATTGAGCTTTTGCAATCTACATGGCTTTTGATGGTCTATAAAAGGAAGTTTCGACCTATCTACCATATATTTGCTAGCTACATTGGCACAACTATCACTATCCACAATGAGATTACACAATTTCCTTTTAATCATCTAGAATGAAACAAATTTTCCCTTTGCAACTCATCTTCTTCCTTAGTTTGAGTACTAAGGACATTCCTAATCACCAACTTCATTAGGGTCACTACCCTCATCATCATCACCTGCTCCACAATCCATATCAACATCCTCATTATCCTTCTTTTCACTGGCTGACTCAATAAAGCCTCTATACATGTGAATATTCCATTTGGCATTTATAATTGGATTGCAACATTTTACCTTTATCACCTTGTGGAGCTTTCATTTCACCAACTTTAGACTTTGGGACTTCTTCTTTGGGTGGAGCCATGGTCACTTCTTGCTCCTTCTTGGGCCATGAACTTGTAGCCTTGGTAAATGAGTTCCCATGGTTAGTGTTGCTGTAGGATTTTCCATAAGATGCCCTTTTACTCTTGATTTGCCTTTCAATTTTGATAGCCTTTTGTACCATCTCCTCCAAATCATCATAGTGTTGCAATTCAAGAGTGTCTCCAATCTCCTAATTCAATCCATTGAGAAACCTTGCCATGGTTGCTTCTTTTTCCTGCCCGACAAGATTGCTTCTTTTCATGGCTATCTCTATTTCCATGTAGTACGCATCCACACTCTTTGATCCTTGAATGAGAGTTTGTATCTTGTGGTGAAGATCCCTTTGAAAGTGCTTTGGCACAAATTTCTTCCTAAGGTTCCTCTTCATCCCTTCCCATGTTTCTATGGGTGGCACCTCATGCCTCCATTTGGCAATAACAAGATGATCCCACCATGTGATGGCATAGTCCGTGAATCCAACAATTGCTAGCGTGATCTTCTTCTCTTTAGAGTAGTTGTGGTACTCAAAAATGGACTCCATTTTTCTTTCCCTATCCAAGTATGCATTGGGGTCATCTCCACCATAAAATGGAGGTACTGTTAGCTTAATACACCTTAGATTCTTGTCAACATCATCATCTCTCCTTTGCCTTCTTGGCCTTTCCTCTTCATATTCATCTTTACAATCTCCATCATTGATGTTATCATCCTCATATTGTTGCTCTTAATAGATTTTCCTCCTTGGTTGGTGTCCCCTTCCTCTTCCCCTTTGAGGTGCTTGGTTTCTCATAAGGTTATGAGGTGGTGTCTCCATTGCGTCTAGTCTTCCTTCTACCAGATCCAACCTTGAGTTCAAGTCTCTTCTCATTTCTCCCATGTTGATGGATAACTCCCTTGTCATCCTCTCCATGAATGAAGTCATTCCATCATTGTCAACTCCCAAATGTGAATCTTGGGTTGAAGGAGTAGCTTTTTTGTTCATCTTGTACCTACAATAAGATTTTCAAAAAATCAGGGGATTGTATGTCCTCACCAATTCACTTGTGTTTGTTGCTCAATTTGGCTTTTTCTCACTCAATTGAGCTCACCCCTTCTCACCTTTTTCCACTCTAGATCCTCTTTCAAGTTCTTAAGAAACTCACAAGAACAATGCAAATCACCTAGGGAAGAATACCCAATGATCCACAAAAACCAATCAATTGATCAATTGATGATCACCAAACAAGAACCAAGAGAATAGAGTTTCAAACAAATAAGGTCAATCAACTCAAGACAATTCAACAAACACTTGGAATCCAAAGAAATTGATGAAAGGCATATTATCAAATACCTTGAAGTGAATGATTGTGATCTCAATTTTTGATATGTAATTTCAATAATTCAAACCTTTGATATCAAATAAGCAAAAACAATATGACAATTCAATCTCAATTTTGTCAATAAACAATCTCTACTCAACAATAGCTCAATAACACAAGAGATATCAACTTGATTTCAACAATTCTCAATGATTTTGATCACCTTTTTCCTTGGCACTTTGCCTAGAAATTTTTGGTCCTTGCTCTGTTTTTATGGGCTTTGATCTTTCTTTCTATTTTTTTTTTAATTTCGTATTTTCCTTTTGTAGAGAAGATAAAAGAGGTAGAATCGCCAAAAAAATTGAATTGGCTCTTGTTTTTGTCCTCAAGCTCAATTCACACAATCACAAAGAGATCACAAGAGAAGAACTAGGGAAACACAAATTATCATCATCACTGGATTTCAAAGAAGAAAATACGATCTTAACACTTAAGTAGCGAAAACAAGTAAATATAGGCAAACCTTTGATGCAAAACCTAGCTCTGATAATAAAATTTGAAGTGATTTTTTGAAATTTAATGAAGATTATTTTAAGGTTCATACATTCAACAAATCACTTATGAAGAATTGTATGACTCATCAAAGATTCAAGGGTAATTAGATTGACCTTTGTAGGAAATATATAACAACTAGCTTTCTGATTTGGTAGACAATTTAATACCTCACCCCAAGTTGATTGAATGCCCTAGGTTTGTGGCCTAAGAACCCTAGAGGATCTCTTAGGAGCACCCAAAAAGATCATGTTTGATCTTAAATTTGAATTCAATTTGATTGAAGAGTCCTTGTCAATAATTGTTGTAGGAAATTAAAAATAAGGGACTATATATAGTCCTAACAACTAGAAGCCCTAATAATTGATTAAAGACCTTGCTAACAATCTAAAAAAATGGTTAAAAGGCTAAGAAAAGTCAATAAATTCAAGTGGAATCGTCAAAAACAAGTCAAGATTGCATTTGAAACAAAGTGGGGAAAACTTGAAACAAAGTCACGGTGTTGGTGCTTGCATTGGTAGGAACCAATACTTGGTTCTTCTGCAGGAGGAGAACCAAGGGCTCACAGTCTGTCATCATCACCGGATGGGCACTTCTTTGGCCATTTTGGTCCTTCTTTTCACCTCTCTTCCATGCCTTCCTTTGTGCCCTCTTTTACTTGATACCAAGGGACCCTAAGGCCTTGTTCTTCACTTGTAACTCCATCAAGCCTTTGGATCATCATCAAGTTGAAGTCCTTCATTGATTGTCCTGCATCAAACTTCATCTCATTGAACATGGCTTCAAAGTCAAGTTGTTATTCCTTGTTTTGCATGAACATTACTAATGATCTCTTCATCTTGGCTGCTCTAGCTCTTTTAATAGGACCCGTTGGCATTGTAGAGGCTTGATCTCTATCAAATAGAGATTTGTTGAGGTTTATGAAATATCCTTTGTTTTTAGAAGAGCATAATGTTATCCATATGATGATTTAATGAGTTCTAGCATATGTAGAAATGATTTTCATCTTCATTTTATACATACATTTAATGTTTTTGATTCAGGGCATGTATATGCTATGCTAAGAGATTGTTTCTTGAGCTTGATGTACTTGAATTCAAGGTTTAGAGAACCTTTATATCATGCTTTATGGGGTCATATTCTTTGTTACTTTAATTGGTTTGTTTTCTTTTTCTATGTTCTCTCTTCTAATGAGTTTCTTGAAATGGAAAAGGAATACATATCAAAGGAGAGACCACCACCTTTAAAGTATGGTAAGGCATTGTGAAATTCTAGCTTCCACAGAGGATCACATTTTTCAAGCTTTTGAGATCTCTAAGCAATTGGGTAAGTATTCTCTTAAGGATTCAATCCATGTTAGTGACAATTCTCTTTTCTATGTAGGACTCGAAGATTCGAGGTCGAATCTTTTTGGGGTGAGGGGGAACGATGGATATCAATGAGCCAAACAAGCATTAGTTGGATCTAGTTGGATGCCATCAAAGGAAGAACACTTAGGAGATGTCACTCATGGAAGAGAAGATGTGATAGAGATCAAGTTCCATCAATGCCTTCGGGACAAGATCAAGGGCATCAAGGATGAAGAGCTAATTGGTGGCATTCATGCGAAATCAAGAGGAACAACTTCTCTTTGAAGTCATCTTCAAGCAGATGAAGTTAGATGAAGAACAAACAAGGAAGGATGACAACTTGTGGAAGATTCAAGGCCTTGAGAATGATGATGGCAGGTTTCCAAATAAAGAACAAGGCATTGGGGACCTTAAAAATCAAGTTGGCAAGCCCGGGAGGGCTTGGAAGGAAGTTGGCACGGACTATTTTGGAGTCTGCACAAGTTGGAGAGACAAAACCGCACGAGGGCACGAAGGATGAGCCATCTGGAGCTGCAAAGTATATGTCCAACACCAGATGACTTTGCCAGATGGCCACTGTCCATTTTCCAGAAGTAAGGAGACTCTTCCATCCGATGCTCTCCCAATTGGAGCTAACGACAAATCCTTCCGATCCCTGTTCACTTAATGCAATGTTCTTCCCAATTTTATTGACTTTTCTTCATTCCTTTTGGTCACTTAACTTATTTTAAGTGGGTTTTAAGGTCTTTTGACCATTTGTAATACCAAATTAGGGCTTCTTACTACCTAGACTGTAAATTTTCTATTATTTGTAATTTGAAGACAGCTTTTAGACGAACACTATTCCATTGGAGTTTCAATCAAATATAAGTTCAAACATGATCTTTCTTGAGTGTTCTTGAGAGTTCCTTTTAGGTTTCTAGGATCACTACACAAAGGGGCATGTAATCACTTTGGGGTGAGGTATTGAGTTGTCTACCAAATCAAGAGATTGGTTGTTGTTGAATCACCAATAAAGGTTAATCCAATCTGCCTTGAATCTTTGATGAGTCCTTCATTTCTTTTGATTGATATTTGAATGAATGAACACTAAAATCCTTCTTCTTCAAGAATCACATCAAGGTGCTTATAAATAAATTCATTTCAAGTTTGAGAGATTGTGGAAGCTTTTGAATGATGAATTTGCTATGAATGAACCAAAAGAAGACTTGAAGATTGTGAACAAGAACTTTTATTTCAAATACAAGAATGAAATATCAAGGATGAACATTGATAATTCAAGAATCAAAGAAGTCTTGGTTGACATTGCTGAAGGGAGTGAAGAGTTTATGACTTTCTTTAAAGATGAACTTGCTATTAATTAGAGGTTCTGGTACAAATATTTGTGCTTCAAGTTTAGGCTTGAAAAAAATGAGTAAAAGACTCTTGAAAAACACACCAATATGCATTCAAGATCAAGCATTAACAAGCCAAGAAGTGAAGCATCAGAGAAGAGGAAGAAAACAAACTTGGATGGATTTTGTATTCAACGGGTGCACTCTACATGCGCCGGTCAAATAAATGGGTGAACTCTTTAGTTTTGTGAAATTTCTAGAGAATTACGAGTTCACTCACCGATGCCGGTCAAAGTTTTCAGTTTTGGTCCCTAATGCGATCTTGACTCAATTTATACCATTTACCTTGATTTTTATTGAATTTTCTTAGTCATTTGACCTATTTTAAAAGGTAATTAAGATCCTTGACCATTGCAAGACTTTGATTAGGGATTCTTACTTGTTAAACTATAAATACTTTCTTATTGTAATAGTTATAACCAACTTTCGTTCAAACAACTTTCAATCAAATTGTAAGAATCCTTTTGGTTCAAACTATCCTTTTTCCTGAGTGTTCTTCTAAGACTCTTCTAAGGTTCTTGGTCTAACTACTTAGGGTTTTCAATACTCGGCTAGGGTGTTGAGTTGAATTGATGAAATTTAATACATTAATTCATGTTGGAAGATAATATTGTCAATGGAAACTAGCTTGAATCTCCTACATGAAGTCCTTGGGTTTGTTTTCAATGTGGTGTGTGTTCAATTTGTGACTAATGAAGAACACCAATAGGGACTGATTATATTTAGTCAATCTCAATGTCTTCATACCGACTTCCATAAGAAGCACGGCTTCTGAACCAAAACACAAAATAAAAGGTGTTTTCCCAGTAGCCTTTCTAGGTGTAATTCTGTAACCCCAAAGTATGCTTGGAATTTCTTCCAACAAAGAGGGCTTCCAACCTTCTTTTTCTAGTTCTAGTAGTATTTTCTTGAGACCTTTCAATATTATCCTGTTTGTGACTTCTGCAAGACCATCGTCTTATGGATGAGCAATTGAGGGTAAGTCTTTTCTCCATTCTAAGTTTCTCACAAAATGTTTTGAATGGATCTCCAATGAGCTACCTGCCATTATCTGAGATAATAGCTCTTGGAATTCCAAATCTACATAAAATGTTTCTCCATATAGAGGATTGGACCTTCGGTGAAGAAATTACATACATGGGCTCTACTTCATCCCATCCTGTGAAATACTCCCTCGCGACTATTAAAAATTGTACACCTCCAATGCCTTTAGGAAACGGTCCTAGAATATCAATCCCCAAATGCCAAAAGGAACCGTTGAACTTTAGAATGATACCTCGTTGGGGAACATGGAACCGATTTCCATGTAATTGGTAGCTCGTGCATCCTAGATTACCTTCTCCATATCTAAGGCAATTGATGAGGCAATAAAATAACTAGTTTTATATAATTTTTTATGAATTATTTATTGATAATTCTAGTTATTTTATGCCAATTTGTGGAATATTTTTACTCCCATATTTATTTC
>JAOXNR010053552.1:0-45449 GCA_028571225.1 Parsonsia alboflavescens | reverse complement strand
CTGTTCACCCAGACAGATAGGGAATAGATTAGAAGATCTTTTGCATAGTAGATCAAGACGTCCAGATCCATTCCACATGACAGATCTCCTCAAGATTCATCAAAAAGGTATTGTTCTCAACTATTTTATGTGAGAAAATTTTTAAAATCCTGGGACTTCGAAATAGTTTCCTCATGGATTCGGGATCTGATTCCCTTACAGTTTTGGCATGCAATTTTTGCACTTTTAAAGCTCTTATGAACCTTAGACCTACTAAGAGAGTTTCATATTCGGATTCATTATTCGAGGTTGCGATGTTTTATTTCACAGAGTAAGGGAATCTCATTCCTCAAGGCTGATCAACACAATTCCAACTCCCGAATTTTCCTTTTCAATGGAACCATCTGTGTACATGGTCTAGACATTAACTTCACATGTATTTCCGAGTTCCAATGGAACTCTTGTCCATTATTCTACAAAGTCTGGGATTGCTGAGTTTTGATGGCTTTCCTCGGTTCAAAATTAATCTGATATCCTGAGAGTTCGAGCGACCACTTCATTGTCCTCCCCGATAGCTCAAGTTTTTCCAGAGCTTGCTTTAGTGGCAGGTTGGTTAATACTTTTTTTTTTAGGAAGCTTCAAAATAGGGCTTAAGCTTCCTCGAAGTAATGACCATGAGGTACAGGAATTTCTCAAGGTCCAAATATCTAATTTCAAGACCTCGGAGCAAACGGCTTACATAATACACTGAAAATTGTAAACCTAACCTTTCTACTAGTAGCACCAAGCTGACTGCCTTCTTTGTTGTAGTTAAGTACATCAGGATTTCTTCTCCCAACCTTGGGGAGATAATCTGTGGAATTTTCCCAGAAATTCCTTCAGTTCACCAAAAGCTGTTTGGCAAACTTCAGTCCACTGGAAATATTTAGGTTTCTTTAGGACCTCATAAAACTTCTCACCTTTGTTAGCCATCTTGCTGATGAAGCATACCAAAGCTGCCATCTTCCCTGTTAAGCTCTGGACCTCCTTAATGCTCCTGGGAGGTTCCATGTCCAAGAGTGCTTTTATTTTATCATTGTTGGCATCAATGCCTCGTTCTGATATCAAGAAGCCCAAGAATTCTCCTGTTGAAATCTCGGAGGTACATTTTTCCGGATTGAGCTTCAAGTGAGCAGCTTTCAGCATTTGGAAAGTCTCCCTTTTATCCTCAATGAAGTCTTCTGAGGCTTTAGAGTTAATCAAAATGTCGTCCACCTAGAACTCAATGTTCCTCTCGAGTTGCTTCTTGAAGACTTTGCACATGGCAAGTTGGCATTCCGCTCCTACACTCTTCGAACCGAACGACATTTTTGTATAACAATAGGTCCCGACCTCTGTAATGAATGAGGGCTTTTCCATGTCTTCCAGAACCATTGGAATTTGATGATACCCTTTGTAGGCATCTAGGAAACACAGCCATTGATAGCAAGCTATTGAGTCCACCATTTGATCAATGCCTGGGAGCAGAAATGAGTCTTTTTGACAATATTTATTGAGTGTGGTGAGATTCACACACATCCTCCATGTCCCTTCCTTCTTTGGCACAACCACTGGATTGGCAAGCCATTCAGGGTATACTACCTCTTTTAAGAACCCAGCATCCAGAAGAGCTTGAACTTCTCGAGCTATAACTTCATTTCTTTATGGGACAAAAGTTCTCTTCTTTTGCTTTATCTGTTTGACCCTAATCTAAGCTGGACCTTGTGCTCTGCTATCCCTCTCTCAATTCTTTCGAGGTCAGTAGGTCGCCAGGCAAAGAATTTCAGTTATTCTTAAAGGGAGTCAACGAGCTTCCCTTTAATTTTGGAAGGCAAAAGTTCGCCTATCTTTATCCCTTTCTCAGGGAATTCTGAGTTGAGAAAAACTTTTTCTCCTTTACTGGGAGCTTGGATTCTAAACTCATCATCCCCCTTAGGGAGGTCGATGAAATCCTCCTACTCGAACATTCCCGATATCTCAACATCTCCTTCTAGGATGATCCAGCTTTCTCCAACCTGGATCCTCATGTAGTAGCTTAGCAAGGAGATCCTAGCTTTCAGGTCCATGACCCCTCTCCTTCCTAGAATTGCATTGTAAGTTCCCATTGCATCAACCACCAACCAATCCATGACGTCTGTGATCCCCCTACCATCGACATAGATTGCAGATGGAACTCGTAGGACCCCCTCTGCATAGGTTGTGCTGCCGCTAAAGTTGGTCAAAACATTGTTTGACTTTATCAGCAAGCTTTTATCGATCCCTATTTGATCAAACGCCTTTTTGTACAAGAAATTCACTGCACTTCCGATGTCAAATAATATCTTTCGTACCAAGAAATCCCCAATTTGGAATGACACTACTAGGGGGTTTGAGTCTCCTCCCCGAGCTCGCTTTGACCTCCTTTCAATGACATTTATCTCTCCGATCGGAGGCCTCTAGTGGTTTGCTGTTGCAGAAGGTGGATTTGCATGACTTGTATTCCTAGCCAAGATTTCTTGCAAATGGCCCTCTTTTACCAGCCTCTCAATTTCTCGCTTGAGGTCAAAGCAATCCTCTCTGAGATGGCCATGATCCTTATGGTAGTGGCAGAACTTTGTTGTATCTCTCTTCTTTGAGACATCTTGGTGGCTTTAGAAGACCCTTCTTTTCCACGACGACTAGTATGTCCGCCCATGAGTTCGTCAGGGGAGTTCTCAGTTAGTGTGGATGAAAGGAAGGCCACAAACAGACCTCCTTCAATCATCGATCAAAGGGAGTCTAGAAAGGGTACTGACATTACCTTTGGCGATTCTCAGACAGAAGATGAACATTAGAATCTCTTGTCTGCAGTCACTAGCAAAGATCTCCGACCTTTGCCTCTACTTCGTCACAAGAACGTCCGCTTCCAATGTGCATCTCTTGAACAATGCAACAGGAATAAACACGATTGAACTGCTAGATTCAATCGTGAATATGGTTTTTCTCATTTTTTTGTTTTTCTGAAATCTCTATGTTTTTTTCTACACAGATGCACTGACGGAAAAGGACTGAACATAAAAGGGAGAGGCCTATTCGAGTGTAACTGAGAAAATTTTGTCTAGGTTCAACGAACTTGGAAGAAAACAATTCAGTCACATAATTAACTCTTAGTTATATTTTAGGTTAATTCCTATTCGTGAATTAGCTAAACAACTTTAGCTAATCACGTTTACGTCCCAAACAAGATACTATCCATTAAGAAATACATTCTAAATGTGTGACCCAATAGGTCCTCATAAAATTGGCATTTGACATAAACGATATTGAATGTCAAGTATAGTAAGCGGTGTCTAGCAACACATTATTGCAATCCAAATAACGAGAATGTTGGTGACAGCACAAAACCTTTCGTGCTAAACATAAAATGTCTTAATCACTTTGTCCAGGAAGTCATAATTGAACACGAGTCATGGAACATGTCATACTCGTAAAGTTCAATATCTCAATTCTCAACCCCGAGTAGATTAATTAAACCTAATAAGATAAATATCTCATTTCCACTTATTCGAGCATGGCCATGCAGTTCATAATCTCACTCAACCAAGAATGCTAGACATCACTCTTTTGTTATATAAGAGGGACAAATCCTATCTTGATCATTCAACATTCCATAGAACAAATTAGGACACACTCAATACATGCCTTTATTGTCCACTCAGTTAAGAGTAACATTTGACAATATCAAAGTATGCAATCTTTCATGCCAAAATCTCTGATGACCTCAAGTCAAAAGATGAGACATAATTATCACAATGAAATCACTCATGACACTCATATAACAATCCATGAAGTGATTTCATGGAGGATCAATCCAGTACACAATACTATACGTGTACCTATGTGATGATTTGATATCTCATATCCATGACAATTGTCATCAATCAGCACATACTAGTCTAAGTGTGTTATTGATATCCTAATCTCAATAACACTTGACTAGGGACATTTACAAGAATAGAAATAAAATATTCTAAGGACGTTATATAATTTATTGAATGAAACACAGATATAAAAGTAAATTATATAATGATATAAGTAGCGTCATGATACAAAGTTATGCCAATTAAGTAAAATCATCATATGGTCTTAGGGCATATTTAACGGTGGAATCATCTTTCTTTTCTTATATGAAGATCCTCCTTTCGAATGAGGATCCTTCCTGTCTTGCTTTGATGTCTGTTGACTTTTAGGTCGCCCCTTAGTTTCTTTCTCCGTGGCTGAGGCAAATCCAGGAATCTTTTTTTTGGATTGTCTTTTCTTCCATCTCGATCAACTTCTCGAGTGTTTGTAGCTCCTTGATGGTCTTCACTAGCTCTTTTGCTAGCCTAAGAGCTACATACCAGCTTGCAGTCCTTGTTTAAAGGTAGTGATGTAGCTAACATCATTTTTCTACTCAATTTCCACTGCCTTGTTGTTAAAACTACTATAATAACTTCTTGTGCTTTCACCAAATTTCTATTTGATATTAAACAGATCATTGATGTCATTTTCGCACCTTTTACTACTCTGATAGTTCTTCAATAACCACTCCTTTAGTTGTGTCCAACTCGAGGTACTTACTTCTAGAATTCCCTAGAACTAGGATTGTGATTTCTTGGTCAGCGTGGACAAAAAAGCTCGACATTTGACATGATCAAGGTACTCAAACATTTCCATGTAGGAAACACATTCATCTATATGTTGTAGAGGTTCCCCTGTGCCGTGGTACTTTGCCTCAACTTGCGGTGCTTTGAATCTTGATGGCATTTGAGCAGTCCTGATACTATGGACAAATGGTGAGGGCTCCGATAGGTCCACATTGCTCCATATCTCCTGATTTGTTGGGAGAGTCGCTCTCCTTAGTGGATTCGAGGCTACCTCTCTAGCATCACTGCCTGTTCTTTCAATCAAGCTATATCGAGGAGGTATCCTCCCTCCAAGAGAAGTTCTCAGTGAGCTTCCCTGTTCACCGAAACTTGTTTCTTGTCATTTACTTTAGGAGATTGTGGCTTGATTGAGTCTATCCCTCGAGTTATAACCCCTTCCATTGCGTATGGTTTCTCTAAGGTCGACCACGGGTGGAGCTCTTATTACCCTGTGGTCTTCCCTGCTCCTATCCTGCCTCCTGACCTTCCAAATCATGTCGAAGGTCGTTCCTGTTCTCTGAAAGTGAGGGTTGATCAGGTTGTATGCAACCCCCTTGGTCTCGAGATAGCTGTGCTTCCCTCTGTGATGGGGCAGGAATGCGCCCTATCGACATATAATCTCTCCTACTTGAGATTTCTTCTAAGGCTACCACCATGCTTTCCAAGAGGTCGATTGGAGCGGACACCCGACTTCCCCTTGATCACCATTGTCATTCTGATTAAGGCATCCCTGATCTCTCATTTCACGTGCAGGTGAGTGGTTCACCAAGACCCTTCAGGACGGTCCGGACTGTGCCAGTCTCGATTGTTCTTGCAAACCGGCTAGCCCTAAATTATTGTTATTATCTTCCACTGGGACCTTGTTTTCCGGCACTGCTTCTCCAGTGCGTAATTGTATTCTTCTAGGCAGTTTGCCAAGATGTGGTGGCTGAATGCGTGTTGGTTGCGATGGGTTCATCACAATCCTTGTTTTTTTTATTTTGTTTTGTGTATATAGAAGAAAGCCAGGCTTAGAATGTTCTTCCCACAAACAATGCAGAAGTGATGGAGCTCGAAAACTATCTCTGGATCACCCTAAACTATGATGGCTTCTATAATCGCATACATCATCGGAGTGGGCTGTCGCCTTGAGAATAACTCTGATGCCTAAGTCAGTATTCTAAGAGAGTAATCTTTTAGTGAATTAGCTCAAATCTGTTTGTGAACAATGTATGATTCGATAATATATACCGAATAATAGGTTATCTCGTTGATCATGACTCTTTAATTACGTGAAAGTAGGCAATTAGGATAATTGTGAAATCATATTGTATCCGGCCAATCACTCCTAGAATCATGGAGTTTCCCTAAGTTGGGATATCTTGCCATGCACGCCTCTGGTCGAGAGCCACAAGCTTGTTAACAACCTTTATACCATCCTCGTGAACTTTTTGTGAATGTTGATGGGCTCGACTATCCCTCTTAGAAATTCGAGATGAGTGATTATAAGTTCATAGAGTATGTTAAAAGTCGTAAACATTTAGTCGTGGCATGGAAGATGTATGAGATGGATAAGAGCTCACCAGGTCGAAGGTTGCCGTCCGATGAGACCTCTCCTAAGCTCATTTTAAGGTCGGTGACTTGGGAGGTCAGTGGGAAGAGGTCGCCGCCCACCTTTCCTCTTAACTTGTAATTCAAACTTTTAGGTATTCGGGTCGGGGCTTGGGTTTGTTTGGGTCTGTTCATCTGGGTCGTACCCGTTTCTCCCATCACTCTTATTTCTGTTTCTCCTATCTTTATATTTCTCAAAGTTATTTCTATTTTTATATTTCTACAACAAATTTATAACATGTTATCAACACAAGGCTGTAGCCAACTATGAAATTCTCCTCGTTGAAGTGCTTTAACCAATTGAGAAGTTCTCCTCATTTGAGATTTATGGTTTGAATTTTCATCTTTTGTCATCTTTCTATATTTATTGATTCATATATTCAATTTATGTCTAAACTCTTTTTCATTCATGTTATGGTATGATTTTTAATTCTAAAATGATAATTATATGTAGTTCATATGTACTTATTTTATACTATTAGATATTGATGTGATTTACTAATTCATTATTAGTTTGTCATCATGACAAATATTGCAAAATTCGAATTTAGGACCCTAGATATTAAGGGTAGAATTTTTATCATGGGTGCTAGATGCTGAAATATGCCTAGCTTCAATTCAAATTTATGACCATTTATATTTTAGACAGAACTTTTTATCATGGATGCTAGATGTTGAAATATGCTTAGATTTAATGGGTCTAGAGGACAAAGTTAAAGAGAGAAAATAGAAATAGGGCAAGAGTTATGATTTTATTAGTCGACATCTGCATGAAAGTTTGAAATGGTTTATTTTTCTTTTTGGTGTTTGTGTTTTGATTGCGAAGTATCCTTGGCTATTGGTGTTTGTCCATTTTTTGTTGTTTTTTTGGTGTAAGGAAGGAAAGAGAGGAGGTTGAAGAGTGTTTGTCCATTTTTTGCAGGTTTCGATTCTAGAGGTCAAATTGACCCTCCAAAGGTACATTTCGACCTTCAAAGTTTTAGTTTCGAGCCTCCAGGGATCATTTTGACCCAACTTCTTCTTCCTTTTTAAGATTAATTGACCTTCCATGGATCCTTTCGACCTTCGAATGATCATTCCAACCCTCCATGGATCTTTTCAACCCTAGAGCCCTCCTCCTTTTTTTCTTTTCTTTTTTTAAAGATATTTCGACCCTTTATAAAAATAAAATAAAAAAGATTCGACCTTTCTCTCTCTCTCTCTCTTGTTTTATTAATATATTTCTAACCTTGATATGGTTATTTCAACCCTCAGGAAGGTCATTTCGACCCCAACATGGACCATTTCAACCTTCTGTTTATTAAAATGACATTAAATTCCCCCCCCCCCCCCCATTATTTCCTGGACATTTTCTTGAATATATTTTTCTTTAGATTTTTGCGACAATGGATTAAATCAGAATTGCTGCTAATGATGGTTCTCAAAATGGAAGGGGGCGTCCAATAGTCGAACCAAGCAAAGTCAATTATGAATATTTTAGAAGAACTATAACAGACTGCATAAAGACTGATTTAAATCAATTTAAATTTTCTTATGGAAGTATTAAATTAGTGGAAATTGAAGATGTATATGGCATCATCTATTTAAAGGGGGATGCTGATCCTAAAATGGTGGTCGTTAACAAAATTCAAAGAACTTATTAGTGTAGTGGTGATATTGGAGGTAAGTGTCCTATCGGTGCAAATGATCATGCAAAAGATGGCTTGGTTGATGCATGTGAATCGATTGAAAGGAATCTTGATGGGACATTCACATCTCTAAATGATGAATCTGGAAAATCTGGATATATTCAGACTAATGATGATGATGAAGAATAACATATTCGTAGTGTTGATGATGACAAATTCCCCGACAACTTCGACTATGGTGTCAGAAACTTAATTCCTTTTCAGCGATTTATATTGGACCTTTCTACTCAGTTTACAAAACATGGTCTAGGATAAAGATGAAGAGATACATTTTTTTCTTCTAAGAAGAATCAATTCCACTAGTCGATTCAATAGGAAGGGATGCAATCTTTAAGAGTAAGGATGAATTGACAGTAGCAATTGGTCAATATTCATTTGAAAACAAATTTCCCTATCATGTAGATAAGGGAAGATTTGAGGTACAATGTACAGAATAAAAACAATTGCACTTTCATGATCCATGCACAATGTAAAGGTAGATGCCAGATATAGGTATTCATAAGTTTGTCCCAACTTACACTTGCTTCCAAACTATGTAGCAAAACCAAACCGGGATGTAAATGCAACAACAATTGGTCGTATGTACTTTGGTTAAATTGTTGATGCAAATCACACCCCCAGAAATGTGATTCAAAACATGTGGGAGAATTATGGTCTGAAGTTAAGATACACCAAAGCTAGACCATCTTCAAAGCGTGCAAAGGATATAGCTTATGGAACTCATACAGACAGCTTCTATCATACTTCTAAGTCTTGAAGCATGTCATGCTAGGCATAGTGACTATTATAGATATGCAGGAGGAGCACTTTTTGAGGTCATTTTGTGCACTTGATCCTTCGATTGGGGGTTTCAAGTAAATGAGGCCCGTCATTATCATAGATGCAACACATTTGAAAGGTGTATATGCTAACAAAATTTATGTAGTTGTCTATGCTGATGGAAAAAGGGGCAAACTTTTTCCTTTGCATTTGGATTTGGTGAGGATTAAGGCAATCATTCATGGGAACGGTTCTTAAGAAAACTAAGAACTGCATATTTGATGTGATCTTGAATTGAAGTTTCTCATTATCTTGGCATAACTCTTGATCTATCACATAAAAAACAAAGTTCTCAAGTCTCATCAAGTTGTTCAAGTTTAGAAATTAAATTGGTCTCTTGTTAATGTTAACAATCAACTAACCTAATTGATTTGGAAGACAATTCAGCACCTAAGCCAAGTAATTGAAATGCCTTTTTTGAAGTATCTCAAGAACCCTAAAAGGGTTCATGAAGAATACCGACAAAGATCATGTTTGAACTTTAAAAGAAACACTCAAAAGAGATTTAATTGTTTGTTATGATAAAAGTCGGTCTAACTGTTACAAAAGAGACTATAGTTATCCATCTAAGAAGCCCTATAATAAGTCTTAGAATTGGTTAAATACCAAAGAACAATCTTAAAACAATTTAAAAGACCAAAGCAATTGAAGAAAAGTCAAGCTTCCATTTCAAAGTGTCGCATTTCACTTTGGTTTGTTGTCTTCACTGGCACCGGGTGCATAACCTGTTAGTGTACCCATAATTCTCTGGAATTTGCTCAAGACTCGGCTACAAATTCAATCTTTAATTGGTGTTGTCCTTCCTTTCACTGGCTCCACTTAAATTTGGAAGGAAATGGGCTGCCAAACTTGTGCTACAATTCACTACGGAAGCTGGATCAAGAAAGTTCTTCATCACATGGCTTGGAGGGTCGATGCTTCTTGGTGGGGCGAATTAGACCTGGAATTAGAGCCAACCATGCTGTTGACTGAACCAAGCAAGCTACTCCAATTGAGCACAATTTGACTTTATTCAATGGAGAATACAACTGGCTGGTCGAGAATCAATCCAAATAAAGCAAGCTGCTCAAATTGAACTTCATTCGGTGGAGGGGAGTTGACCAAACAAGTTGCTGAAATTGTAATGAAACAAGCTCCTCAATTAAATCTTCTGTAGGCTTGATTCTTCCTCTTCTTTGGTGCTTCAATTCATGGCTTGTTAAGGCTTGATCTTTCATGCATTTTTTAGTGTTTTCACAAGCCATTTCATGTCATCTTCAAGCTTGAACTTGAAATATAAATCTTTGTATAAGAACTTCCATCCAAGCTTGTAATCTTCAAAGTTATTCTCATGAACTTCCAAGGCAAATCTCAAAGCTAACAAGAACTTCTTCTTCCTTGAAGCATCCTTATACTTGAAGTATAACTTCTTGTATATGCACCTCAAACTCTTCATCTTGCATCTCTTCAATCCATTCTTTGAGTTCTTTCGTGAAGCTCCATCCTTATGGTTGAACTTGAAGTATAGAACCTTAAATTTGAAGCCAAGTACCTTGAATGTTCCATTCTCCTCATATGATAGCTTCCATGAGGCCTTCGATTCCAAGGTTACTCCTTGATATCCATCAATATCAATTGCAAGATGACATGGTAATTGTATTCGATTGACACAAAGGCAACCTTTTATTATCGATATTTGAAGGAAAACATAAAGATAAAGTACAAAGATCCTCGAGTTGCAATGATTTTCAAAATGTGGCATATGCCCATGATAAGAATAAATGTGACTACTATTTTAGAGACATTCAACATATGCACTCTGGAGTTCATCGTTGGTTGGATGTTGAGGCAGGGGGCTCAGGTTGGTCAAGTGCATACGGTCCAAATAATCGCTACAACCAAATAACAAGCAACCTAGTAGAGTCCTTCAATGAAGCGATCAAGAAAGCTTGAAAGTTACCTATTACATTTGCTCATGAGTTTTGTAGGCTTTTATGTCAGACTTGGTTCCACAAACGTCAAGAAGCAGCCGCTACAATGCCTAATATCATCACCAAGTGTGTTGTGAAACGAATTGAGAAGGAAGCTATGAAGGTTGACCAAGAAAGGTTGCAAACTATATCCATTCAAGATAGGAAGGAGTATGTCATCGGTAATCCACCACAAGAAGCAAATGTTGTTATGGATATCATTCAAAGGACTTGTTGATATCGGAGATGGGAATAGAAATTAATACTGTGCAAACATGCCATTGTTGTCATCAAGTATAAACATGACAAAAAATTTCTTCCCTCCGAAGGGTCATTTCAACCCATAGGATGTTTGCATTATGAATTTTTTTAAAAATAAATTTAAATTCTTATCCCTTTTTTTATTTTATCTTTAACCATGTTGGTCTTTTTTATATTGAAATTGTTGCTCACTACTACACTCAATGCCGTGATAATTCATTTCACCCAGAAATATTGAGAATAATATATGCACCTTCGATACAGCCTGCTCCCTTATGTTCGACTTTGAATATAGTTGTAGATATGAATGATGTGGTTATCAATACTTCTCTTGATAGAAGGGAGGTAGGAAGACCACAAGAGGGTCGGTTCCTCTCTCAAAGTGAACAACATATTTGGAAAAAGGAGTGTAAAATACTCAAAAGAAAATGACACAATTATCTAACTTGTCCGAATATACTCAATACAGAAGCCCCACCTCCCGAAGTAGGGGAGATAATATCGAATGATGAAACTCATGAAGTGCCCATAACTAATCCAATATCTACTCAATAATCTCGAGTTTCTGGACAGACATACTCGATGGCAAATGACGGGGGAGATTTCGTTAATGCTAATGTAAATGTGTGGATTTTTTTAAAGGTGATGTCAATGTTGACATGTTTCATGACTTGTAATGTTATTTGAGCAAACATGCATGTTTGTTATTGAATTTACTACATTTTATTGAATATGTAATTAAATGGGATGATATGAAACAAAATATGTTGGATTACATTTCAGAAGGGTGAATTCAACCCTCAGGGGATAATTTCGACTCTTAGCAAAAACTAAATCCTAACCCTAAAAAAAAACCTCTAATTTTTAATTCTTTTTAACCCTAAAACCTAAATTATACCTATAATTTTTAATTTAATTTTAGTAGGAATCGTATTTTTAATTCTTTTTAGTATAAATACGAGTTGTATAGTTTTTGAATGATTAATTACTACTTCATTTTAAATGATTTTTTATTCTTCAAGATTTATAATTTTCTTAAAATCTTTTAATAAATTTCATATTTCGTACTATATTGTGAGAGAATTGTATCACAGCAATTGCAATCAACCTTTTATACACACACACACACACACACACACATATATATATATATATATATTTTTTTATATATACAATTTACATTTACAATACACATGAAAAGGACCCTATGTCGTGGGAGTCCTATTGCTCTTGCAGCATGATTCAAGTCATCTCATCCCTGATGTGTTGGGTCACAACTAAAATGCTCCCTAGTCAACAATCTCATGTAATAGGCAATATATGTTGCTCTGCTAGTCGCACTATGCTGACAAGGGATCCAATCATGGTCTAGAAAAGATGAATTGAACCGAAGTTGTGGAAGCGTCGTACATCCCATCCTACTATAATATCCCATCGGTAGTACAAAAGTTGGCATCATCCTACAAACCGGCTCCATCAAATCTAATCGGGATGCCCTTGCCTGAGGAGATGGCTTGGGATCATACAATGTGATCTTCGACCCCATCAACGAGATCCAAAGTAATACCAAATGCTAACGGAGGCAACAGGGCATCAAGAACTATGTACATTGAAAATATTAAATCAATTAATATAGAAAGCCTTTAATAGGAAATCCATTTACTACCTCTTGTATCTCCTACTAGGCTACCTCATCATCCTCCCCCTCTCCCTTGACCCCGTCAATGATGTCATCATCGGGCTGATATGTCTCAAGAGTCTTCGCTTCAGAAGCCGTGCAATAAGCATCTCAGAGCAAACTTTGTAATTTGAGTTAGTTAAAAATCAATATTGCATAATAAACAATGATGTAAATATTTTGAGATATAAACTATATTATAGTTATGTAGAGGTAAGTCGGAGGATCTACTCCATGTGAGGGTCCTCAAACTCACGTGTACAATCCCGCACGTGCTTAAGATCATCGCCAACAAAGGATAAGAATCCCCCTGTCATCCGCCTATCACATAAACTTAATAATGAAATTCAAATTGAGCATAAATAAAGACTAAAATATGGATTTAATTATAACATATTCATGAAATTCAAATAAAAAACTAAATAACGACAAAAATATAATCCAATTATCACGTAAACTTAATTATGGATTAAATTATAACATACTCATGAAATTCAAATAAAAACCTAAATAAAGACTAAAATATAATCTAATAACTTACTAAATTAAGATGAAATTCAAATACTCATAATTCCCCTGAAGCGCAGAAATATCTAGAGTCGACCGGTCCGACCTCTACCGGAGGATCCACCACTGGGTCAATTGCCTTCTGTGGCACTCCTACTCCACTCGGCCCACCAGTTTTTTGTTTTCTTCTTCTTCTTCAACTCCCTAGAATCTATATAGTGAGAGGGTTTCATGAAGAGTGATAGGAGGTTTGCAAGTCGGGCCTTGGTCTAAATCGGGTGTCCTTCCTCCTGATATAATTTAAAATCTAAATATTAAAAATTTAATAAAAATGAATTAAAAACCGAATAAGATATGTAATTATGAAATAAATAAAATTACTAATTAACTTAAGAAATGTCATGACTCACCAAAAAGAAAGGGTTGGATACAACTATAGTTGGTGGATCTATTGCATCCTCCCTCTGTCTAATACCCTCCTATGGCTATTATTTAAAAACATTACACAAAATAAATAAAATTACTAACTACTTATTTTATGTAAATACGAATTTAAATATTAAAGGTAAGAAAATTAAAGAGAACTAGAATTACTAAGTAAAATAAAGAAATGTTGTGACCAACCTGGGGAGGAGGGTAGAGAACAACCGAAGCAAGGGGATCTATTGCATCCTGCCTCTCCACCGCCATCTGCTCTTGCTTTTTTTAAAATAATAAAATACGATTAGGATAGCATTACTAACTAAATGATTTTATTTAACAGTGATCAAATTGTAGACGTAGACTAACCTCATGTGAACGAACAATGGTCTTGGCCGAAGAAGGTGTCTCAAAATCGTGAATTAGGCTTTGAATCATATGACTGACCTCCTCTCATTGCATCCCTAGTCCTAGAGGAGACTATGTAATTGAGCCTGGAGGAGGAGGAGAATGATACAACGATGTGTCTATCAAGGTTGATCTCGATACCGTCGAGATGCTCCAAGACCACATCGTGACGAGCGATGGCCCACTTGTTGTACGCTCCTCGTGCTCGACAAATCATGCTTTAGCCCGCTCCTCATACTTTGACAATAAGGCTCTAAGTTGGGCCATGAGATTCATGCAGAGCTTGCAAGTGGAACTCCGAATGTTTCGATTGATGACGATGACCAAAGGGAACGGGGCAGTGACGCAGTCAGAAGACAAAACCTGAAGGTTCGTTCTTGTTCAGAAACTTGAAAAACAAGTAACGAAAAAGAACTTGATTCAATTTTCCTTCTAATCAAACTTCAACGCAAGTAGTTAGAAGACGAAAATTAAAATCAAGCGAAAAATGAATTTTTGAAGTAGTCAAAAAGTGGCAACTTTTAATTCATCAAAAATTGTCGAAAACAACCAACCGAAACAATTCTTAAAGCAAAAACAAACCCTAACCCTAATCGGAAATGAAAAGTAAAGAAATTACAAAAATACCCCTAGAAAAACAATAAATTACGAAACTGTCACTTAAACCTATAAAATTACGACAATGCCATTGAAAACAGGAAATTGCCCAAAACTCCATCCAAACAACTCCGGATGGCCGAAAAATGCCTTGCATCACAGCTTAGCAATGACTTTGGCCCTTTCGAGTCACCCAGTCAGATTTGAGCCCAATCTGAGCTCGTTACAGTCATCTCGGGAATAGTGCCCGGCATCAATTCAGTGTTTCAAACAACTCACGTCCTCTTCTTCAAATGTTCTGAACATCATGGAGCTGATTGTGGAACCGAAACTTGCTAAAAAGACACCTGCCCCACATCTGAACCACCTTGATCAACAACCAGCTCTGTGTCAGGCAGTTTGGAGCAACAGGCTACATCCGCCAAGCCCGCACTAGGGGTTCTGCGCAAGTCCAAACTATTGTAATGAAAATGGACTTGATCGGGTTGTGGGTCAAATCTATTATCTTAGAATGGGTCGAAACTTGATTCGGCGACTAGAAAAGGGCCAAAGAATAATAGTCATCGCTTTGCCATGACCAAAGACCTTTTTTGGCCATCTGGGGTCTTCTAGATAGACTTTTGGACCTTTTATGTGTTTTCGGGTCTTTGTTGAATTTGAGGTTTTTGTTTGTTTCAGTTTTATTTTATTAGGGTTATTTCTATAATTTGCTTGAGGTGACAACCCTAGGTTTAAATACTTTTCTTTCTGGAATTTTTGGGGACTTTCATTTTTTTGACAAGAATACATAGAGAGTTTATTTTGCCAAGTTTCTTCAAGAGAATTTTTGATTTTGTTCTTGAATTTCTTCTACCTGTAACAACTTTCCTGTCAAGTCTGATTATCGGAGAAACGTGAACACCTAACCATAATTTCGTTTTGCATCAGTTGGTATCAGAGCCAAGATCCACCGTGTCAGGAGGGAACATGGATCCAACTGTGGCTGCGATTTTGGAAGAATTGTGTAGAGGCAGAGAAACGTAAGAAAAGGAATGGGAAGAGCTTGACCAAACCATGCAGCAGATCCAGGGGAACCAAAATCAACAGACGCAAACTCTGAACCGAATGATGCAGCCACTGGTAGTGAATAGACGTCTTGCCGGAAGGCCGGAGGAACAATTAGGCAACATTGATGAGGAGTTCGATTTGCCACCGAGAGATCAACCACCTAAGGTTTTCCCAAGGGGGTGGAAGAGGTGGCGGCTATCAACCTCTTAGTGTTTCGGATCGCGAGCTGAATAAGTCGTAATGGGATGTAGGGTTCAAGCTTGAAGTTCCTGAATTTACTGGTAGCTTGGCACGAGAAGAGTTTCTGGATTGGATGAATATAGTGGACAAAATATTCTTATTGAAAGAGGTCCCTACTGATAAGAAAATGGTGTTGGTTGCAATTCAATTTAGGGATAGGGCTACGGCATGGTGGCAATCCTATTGATATCAAGAATATTTGGATGGACTCCCCGTCCTAGATGACTGGTCCGAACTGAAAAGGAAGATGTGAAAGGAATTTTTGCCTTTGAATCATCATCAGACATTATTTTAGAACTTGCGGAGCTTGACACAGGGTGCAAAGAGTGTAGAGGAATACACCCTAGAATTCTATCAGATGGTGGCTCGAAATCAACTCCGTGAGATGCAAAAGCAGCTTGTAGCACGTTACTTACATGGCCTCTGACCGACAATCCAGGAAGCCTTGCAAGTACACTCTTTTGGTAATGTAACAGAGGTACAGATGAAGGCAAAGGTCTTGGAAAGGAGTTTGGCTAGGGCTAGCGGCAAAAATCCAGCATTCGGAAGAGGACCACCATCTCCTCCTCTTCGGATTATGCAGGTGAGCAGTCCTTCTTCATCCAGAGTCTTCAATTCGCCTAATCAACATGGCCAAGCTACAGTGCAACCGAATTAGGGATCGAGGCAAGTTCAAAACCGTCCTCCAGCCAATAAGGCAAATGTCATTTGCCATCATTGTCAAGAGAAATTACATTATGCCTATGATTGTCCCTAGGTTAGATCCCAATTGTTGATCCAGGACGGCGCAGAAGGGGTTTTTGATGGGGAGTATGATGTTGACAAGTTGGAAAAAGGCAAGGGGTGTGGTGTTGCTCTTGAGGATGTACGAGGAGAGAGCTTGGTTTTATGTCGGATTTGTTTAGCACCTAAGGCCAATGAGGATTGGAAATGTCGAAATATATTCAACACCCGTTGCACCATTAATGGAAAAGTCTATCAGGTAATTATAGATACGGGAAGTTGTGAGAATGTGATTTCGCATGAAGTTGTACAGAATCTTCAATTGCCGACAGAGCCGCATACTGAGCCATACAAGCTTGGGTGGTTGAATAGAGAGACGGAAGTGCAGGTGAATCCGAGATGCAGGGTGGAGTTTTCGATTGGGTCACAATACAGCTATATTATTTATTGTGATGTAGTGTCTATGGACGCCGCCCATTTGCTGTTAGGCAGACCTTGGCAGTATGACACAAGGTTACGTATGATGGTTGCACACACTGCTACACAGTTAATAGAGGAGCAAAGAGAGTCGTGTTGCAACCAATGCAAGATAGCTTCGCGGAGTGAAAGAAGACCATCATTTGTTTGCCTCGTAAGGAATTCGAAGATGAGATAGGGGAAGCCGAGGTTTGTTTTGCTCTGTTGTCTACTACATTGGGGGCTTGGGATGTTTCGGAAGTTGAAGCTGAAGTTCTAGAAAAGGTGAGAGGAGTCCTGTAAGAGTTCGCGGATATGCTTCCAGAAGATTTGCCTCCAGTTCTGCTGCCCATGCAAGATATACAACATCAGATTAACTTGTTGCCAGGTTCCATTCTACCGAACAGGGCTCATTACAGACTATCTCCACAACAGCATGACGAGCTCAAGCGTCAAGTTACTGAGTTGCTTGATAAGGATGATAGTGCGAGAGAGCATTAGTCCTTCTGCAGTGCCGGCCTTATTGGTGCCAAAGAAGGATGGTAGTTGGAGGATGTGTGTTGATAGTCACGCTATCAACCACATCACGATTAAGTATCGTTTTCCTATTCTGAGATAGGATGATATGTTGGACCAACTTAGTGGGGCAACAGTCTTCTCGAAAATTGACCTAAACAGTGGACATCATCAGATACAGTTTCCGTTGGGCACATATCATAAGCTTAAAGACTAGAAGATCGCCCCTTGTCAGATCTTGGAAAAGTTGGGAGCAAATGCTTATTGGCTCGATCTACCAGATGATCTTAGCATTTCTAACGTTTTTAATGTGCAATATTTGTCCCGTTTTCATGGAGACAATTTGAGTCTGAGGATAAACTCTTCGGATGAGGGAGAGCCTGACGCAGAGCTCGCAGGTGGAACTCCGGATGTTTCAGTTGATGAGGATGATCAAAGGGAATGGGGCAATTTGGAGCAACAGGCTACACCAGCCAAGTCCACACTAGGGGTTCTGCGCAGGTCTAAACGATTGCAAGGAAAACGGGCTTGATCGGGTTGTGGGTCAAATCCACTATCTTGGAATGGGTCGAAACTTGACTGGGCAACCAGAAATGGGCCAAAGAACAATAGTCATTGCTTTGCTATGAAGAAAGACGTTTTTCGGCCATCTGGGGGCATTTAGATAGACTTTTGGGCATTTTTGTGTGTTTTTGGGTCTTTTTTGAATTTGCGGTTTTTGTTTGTTTCAGTTTTATTTTATTAGGGTTATTTCTATAATTTGCTTGAGGTGACAGCCCCAGGTTTAAATACTTTTCTTTCTGGAATTTTTGGGGACTTTCATTTTTTTGACAAGAATCAATAGAGAGTTTATTTTTCTACGTTTCTTCAACAGAATTGTTGATTTTGTTCTTGAATTTCTTCTACTTGTAACAATTTTCAATTGAAATCTGATTACCAGAGAAACGTGAACACCCGATCATAATTCCGTTTTGCATCAGTGATGCTCGACACCAAGAGGAGAGCAGGCTCCCTGTCTATCCTCGTGGGCTCGCCTCCCCACATTCTCAAGTGCATGTTATAATTTAAATAGAATTTAAACTGACTATCCAATAAGATTTCGTGCTTGATTTATTAAAATAGGAAGAGATACATACCGCTAGCGATCCTCGTCCATGCTATGACCCTCTAATCTCCTCAGTGAGAGAGATAGCTCAATAGAAAACTTGTCCTCACCCTTATGGATCTCATGATCCCTATCAAATAGGCGTGGCTAAAAAAATTAAAAGACATAAAACATAAGACTACAATAAAGTAGACTATTCAATTTACATTACTAATTCAAATATCCCTCTACTAACCTTTACAGTGGAAGAGGGGACTACCCCATTGTCAAGTGGCCTAATAGAATAAGCTGGGTTTGGAAGCACCCCAACGAACAGGAGGAATGTAAGGCAGGCCATCAAAATCAGTCCAATATGTTATTCCTCACTTCTACTCATTTGGCTCAATGTACGGCAAGGGGACAGATGCCTGTAAATAGTAATTTCATTTATGAAAGGCAACCAAAGTAATTTAATTAAGCAGATAATAAAAATAACAAATTGAAAGGTTGGCTACTTATCGCATCCAATAAAACATACCACCCCACTGAGATGGCAACCAAACGACTCCAGAAGCTCATACACCTTGAGTATTTTGTACCACTAGACATACTAGAATCAAGGCGAAGAGCATCACCACACTGGTAGCAACGTAAGGACAAAAAGTGACCGCAGATCCACTACTAAATTGAAAGAAAAACATAAACAAAAAGACAAATAATTATTTTCAAAGTTTGACAAAGTAATTGTTATATAAATATAAATAAGATTAGATGTCTTACCAGTAATCATGGGTGGATGCAGTGCCCACCCTAAAAAGAAAAATTTTTTTTTTAAAAATAGGAATATATATTTTGTTAAAAATTTAAATTTAATATCTTTTGCCCATCCTAAAAAATTCCAATTTTTGTTTAATATCTTTTGGCCCACAATAAAAAAAATCAGATTTTTATTTAGTATCTTTTAGCCTACTCTAAAGTATATCTATAAATATATATATATATATATATATATATATATTAGGGCCTTATGCATACTTTTTGGAAATAATATAAAAGACTTTCTTTTAAAAATAATTTATTTTAAGAAAAGAACCTTCCTTTATCAATTCTAATTCCTAAATTTTCATCTAAAACTCTTCTACATAAGCAAAAAACTTTATACATTCATAACCCCACTTTCAAAAAAAAAACAAATCTATATTTTGAGAAACATTCCTTTTTCATCAATCTCAATAATTAAGAGCAACCCACAACTCAAGATTATTCGAAAAGAAAATATAATTTTTTTACTAATCTATGTAACTTATGATAAATTTTAAAATTAATATTCTAAATAGTTAGAATTTAAAATTTTGATGATTTTTATTTTATTATTTTTTTCATTGTAATAAACAATTCCCTTTTATTTTGTAGAATACAGATAAATTTTTCAAAAGAAAATCTATCCCTCAAGAACTATTTGCTAATGATACAAGAAATAAATCAAAACAACCTTGAATTGATATAAATTTGGACAATGCTTGGATGAATAATTATTTGGTAACTTATATAGAGAGAGAGAGATTTTAATAATGAAGAGAATGAATTAATCATTAAAAAGTTTTAAAAAATGATGAAGTCATGTTGAGGACTATTATAACTTTTAGTTTTATATTATATATTATAAATAATATTTATTCATAAATGTTTAGTGTTTTGTTTCCATTTTTTTACACTCACCCCTTCTCCAATCATTCCTATACCCCTTTCCTCGAGGATCAACAGTGACACCTCTCACCTATCCTCATAAATGTTTGTTTTTTTTTTTAAAAAAATATATATATATATATACAATTGATTGAGAAGTGCCCCTCATAAACTCGTGGGCCTAGCTCCAACACTGCCAGTAATATCCAACAATTGCCGTAGAAGTATCTCTTCTTCATGACAAAATCATTATCAACAACTCTCTAGATTGTATGCATATTCATGCTCCACCCAATCGTATCCCAGGAAAATATCTTAGATGCAAAAAAATCATGTAGGATCTTGTACCATACATAATATGGGATCACTATTACGACTCACTCATTAGTATTCAGAGTGTTCGATGATGATGTCATAGGTGAATTTGAGGATAAACTCTAGAAATCCGACCTGCATATGCCTCCACCTCTCTAAGACTTGTATAGGGGTCAGCATATCGGGTCATAGTAATCAAACTAAAGGAGTTAGTGGGCTACAGAGATCGTTTCAACCTCGACAGAATTATTTTGATCCCCAAAGGATAATTTTGACTAGGAGTGTTCAAAACTGATCAAAATCAATTAGAGGCAACCAAATGAAACCAAATCGAAAGAAAACCAATCAAAATCTATTTATGTTCTGTTATAATTGACTTGAAAATAAGGATATTTTTTTTGTTCAATTCGATCAACCGTCCGTAAAAAAATTAATCGATTTTGACTGAATCAAACCGAACTGTGTTAAAAATAATATATCTCTTAAATATATAATAATAATATTTTATAATACTAGTTTTCATTTTCCTTTCCTCTTTCTTTGTTTTGAAGGGAGAAGTCCCTTGCAGGTAAAATCGGTCACAAAGGTTTCATGTCTGGTAAATGGATGCCACCACCTGCTGGATTTCGTTGGACCTGCGTAGGGATAAATTGGAAATAAGTTGCAAAAAACAAAAAAAAGGAGAGAGTGAAAGAACAGAGAGAAGCCGAAAGAGTGATGAGGAAAGAATTGAGATTGAAAGAGAGATCTGAACGAAGATAGAATAAGGCGAGTAAAAGAAAGCTTAAAAATTAGGACTGTGAAGCTTCAAGGTGAGTGGAGTTTTATATGGTTCCTTTCTAAATCTTTCCTTTCCTCCTGCATACGCTTTGTTTTCCTTTTCTGAAAATTGAACTTATATTCCTTACCTTCCATTCCTTTTACTGCATGTCCAACAAAGATTTCATCAAGTTAACTTAGGCAGATTTTAAAGAATGAATCAGGATTTTGGAATCTGGGTTTAAACTAAGCATATGAGTAAAAATGCACTAGTCAGAAATAGTTTCATATTGAGCAAATATCTAAGAGGAATGAAGAGGGTATATAGTCTGGCCCTAGGATGTTAAAATGATGTGAAATTAGAAGAAATAATAACTTTTCAGAGGTTTCATGCTTCTCCATACTTGTTTTCTAAATTCTGTATGAAAAAATTAACTGTTATTGTTTTGCTGTAAGTTTCCAGTCCAAGTGCATCTAAAAGTAAATAGGTAGGTTCTGTAAAAGGATCAAGAAGTCCTTCAACTTTGGTCATGGTGCATGCTTACCCATGTTAACTCTTCTAAAGCATTAATTTTCCTTCTTGTAAAAAAAGCAAGCTGCAACAACCAGAAATATGTTAATAAAGGAAATTGATTCCCTTGCTTTATTTTTAATTGGGAAGAAGCAAATGACAAAACTTCCATAGACCATACATGGTAATAATGATGATCTGATGTCTCCACTTCAACTGGAATTTCAACTAAGTTTGCATCATAACATCTGAAGAAACAATGAAATGACTAAGTCATCACATTTAAATAAATAATAAGATGACTGTGTAGAAGATAATAATAGTATAAATAGAAATGTCAATTATTTAATGATTTCAATATGCTTTCTTGAAAATGTCTTGTGAGTCAATTAACCTTTAAAAGGAAAAACATCTTCTTCTCTTTTTTGGATGAAACAAAATTTGACTTTCAATTTGATTTTTCAAAAATTGTCCATTTTCCTTACAGTTTTGTTTTTCTTTCTAGTAATATCTATGTTCAGGCTAACAAAACTTCACTAAGATATGTTGACATAGTCTTTTTTTTTGTTTTTTTTTTTTTTTCTAACAGCATTTTAAAGTAATTTATTGTAATCTTATTCCTTTTTTGACTCTATGACTTATGAATTTAATTTGTTCGCCAACTTTCAGAAATTTGATAAGAAAGTTGAAAATTGAAGTTCATCATGTCTCGGGTATTAATATCTAGTTCATTACTTCAATTTCTCTGTTTTAACATTTTAGTTATATGATTTTTCTATTTGTTAATATTCTTTTTATAATCTTAATTTAATATCTTTAGCTTGTTGAACAAGTAATTGTTAGTTCGGAAGATGCTCAAACATTTGAAATTGAAGAAGATGGTTGTTTTTAGGAAACAAGTCAACCAAAAAAGAAGGCAAAATTAGTCCTATAAGGGAGGTAAGAAAAAGGCTTCAAGGGAACCTTTTTGCGTGTGGAAACATTTTTCACTTATGAAAGATTGTGATCCTAATTATCCTAGAGCTGAATATAATTATTGCGGGCCGGATTATGCTTGTCACAAAATAATAATAATGGGACTTCTAATATGAATGTAATGGGACTTCTAATTTGGAAATAAGATGTAAGAAGTTTCCGAGAGATTTAGCTAAATCTAATCAAAAGCAATTATGTTTCCAACCTAAAAAAAAAAGAACAGTGAAGGATTCAGAAGTAACTTAAGTGCTATTAGTTTTGATGTTAAAGCTTGTAGAGAAACACTTGCTAGAATGATTGTTGTAGATGAGCATCCTTTTAAATTTGTTAAGGGAGAAGGGTTTCATTACTTTATGAGTGTAGCACAACCTATGTTATCAATTCCTGGTAGCAGTACAGTGGCTAGGGATTGTTGGGGTTTGTACTTGAGAGAGAAGATGAGACTAAAGGAACACTTGTTGAAAGGGACTCAATTTGTTTCCTCTACCACTTATTGTTCAACTTCAATTCAAAACTTAAATTATCTTTGTCTTACCCCACATTTCGTTGACAATGATTAGAAGTTGCATAAAAGAATTCTAAACTTTTGTCAAATAGAAAATCACAAAGGTGAGGATATAGGTGAAACAATTGAGGCTTGTCTTCATGAGTTGGGCATTGAAATAGTTTTTACAATTACAATTGAAAATGCAAGTTCAAATGATGTTGCTATTAATAATCTAAGAGGGAAAATTAGTGGTTGGAATAGATCTGTTTTAGTGGAGAGCACTTGCATATTAGATGTGCAGCTCATATTTTGAATCTTGTTGTGCATAATGGATTGCAGGACATGCATGATTCAATTGTTAGAATAAGAAATGTTGTTCAGTACATTCTTGCATCTCCAAGTAGAATGAAGAATTTTAAAGAATGTGTTGAAAAAGAAGAGATTTCTTTGGATGTTCCCACCAGGTGGAATTCTACTTATCTTATGCTTGAAAGTGCACTTAAATTTCGGAAAGCGTTTACAAGGTTTGAAACTCAAGATAGTGGTTACATCATGGAACACTTGGGTGATTGAAAGAGAAAGGGAATTCCAAGTAGAGAAGATTGGGAAAATGCAAGCATTTTGTAAAGTTTTTGAAGCAGTTTTATGATGTCACAAACTTTGTTTTTGGAACTCCATATGTGACTTCTTCATACTTTCATGATTTTTGTTCCATAATATGGAAATTGAATGATTGGTGTGGAAGTGATGATCCAATTCTTAAAAAGCTGGCTGAAAAAATGAAAGCAAAGCATGACAAATATTGTTGTGGGTTGGGGGGGGGGGTGAATTTGAGGAATTCTAATATGCTGATTTTTGTGGCTGTTGTTCTTAATCCTTGTGATAACTTAAAGTTTGTTGAGTGGAGTTTTGGAAAGATATATTCTGAGGATGTGGTAGAATCTATATCTTATAAAGTTAGGACAACATCTGAAAGATTGTTCAATTATTATAGGATATTTTTCTGTTCAAATGTGGAAATTACAACCACTACACCCCAAAACATAGCTGAACATACTTCCATGTTCCAAGAAAAAGATGAGAGAAATTCATTTGCATTGGAATTTGATAGGGATATGAATGAAGAAGATAGTTTGGTGAAAAAATCTAAATTAGATCAATACTTGTTGGAGCCTAGAGAAAAGATGTCATCTCAATTTGATATTCTTAATTGGTGGAAGGTTAATTCAACTAAATATTCAATTATTGAAAAAAAATTGCTAGAGATATGTTGGCACTGCCTATCTCCACAATTGCTTCTGAAAGTGCATTTAGCACGGAAGGGCGTGTAACTGATACTTATAGGAGTTCATTGACTCCTAAAGTGGTTGAGGCTTTAATATGTTGTGAAAATTGGTTCCGATAAAAAAAAGATAAACATGGATATGGAGGAACTTGTGGAAGAAAATGCAAAATTTGAATTGGGCAAGTATTTTTTATGTAATCTTTTTTTAATACATTTCTTTGATTTCTGAAAAGCTAATTTTTCTTTGATTTTTTTAGGTGAAGGACCAAGTATAAAGGTTTAACCTATATGCTTTGTTGAAGTGATTGTTTCTCTTGTAAGAACTTAAACAATATCTTTCAATAATTTTCCATTGAAAATTGCAATGCAACAACAAATTCTTCATATACTTTCTATTGTCTATTGAAAATTGCAAGGATATTTCTTGTCTACATTCATTTGCCTAAGCTAAATCTTGTATAGAGTTCCCTCTCGGTTTCTGTTTTGCCGGATCTCTTTTGGGACATCCCAGTGGGTGGAGGAGTGAGCTCGTAGACCATAGGTTTCGAGCTCGAATCTCACTATCACCTTTTTGGATAAGCAGATTGTCAAGGTGCGTGAAAATTGGCCTAGACACCGCTATAAAAAAAAAAGTAATGTTTCGCCAAGGTTGTCTTTCATGTTCTGTTTTCTTTTGTTTTGGAAATTTAGCTTGTTCATTTTTTTCTTGGAGCCTTAATTTTGATACCATAATTGTATTCAATCCTTGTGTGTTGAACTTGATTGGCAAAGAATATATGTATCTTTTTTGGGTGGTTGAATGGACTAAAAGCTATGAATATGAATGGTAAGGGAAGCTGTCCATTTTTTGCTTCTCTAAATTTCAACTTCAGTATCAATGGAAAGAAAAAGAGTTGTTCGTGATTCTTGTTTTCTTTTTAACACTGGCTAGCTAACTACTACTATCATCCCATGAAGTGCTTGAGAAATCAAATTGCAATCCTATTCTAAGTTGGATATAAGAACCCTCTGTATCCTGAATACTCTAGAAAGACTGAAAACGTCCTAAGGCATACCAGTATATGGTACCTTTCAGTACTTTAAGAACTATACCTTGTTCCCAATTCTAATTAAGGCTTATTGAATGTGGTTCACATGAGAACCAGATTCTTTTAGCCCTACATTATTTTCTAGTTTGTGGGTGTATAGCATATAATTTCATGGTGCATGGAAATGAATTAAAGGAAAGATTTTTATCACCTTGTGTTTACTAGTGTAAAAATGATTTTGTTTCTGTTTATATAGATCTTACCATCATGCTCTTGGATTTTATTGTTATACAGATCTTCTGTGTTAATGATGATCTTGAAGTAATTACAAGAATGGACAGTGGGAATTTTTTGCAAGAACATAAGCTGGCATTACAAAATTTGTTGAAGGAGATTTTGTTTACTTTGAAGGAAGCTTTCTTCCATGACTATTCCTTACGTCATTTCTTTTAAGGACCATATCATAATGTAGTAGAAGACTCTAAGCATCATATGGTGTTATTTTGTATTTATTTTATTATGGTAATGATAGCAGCATTTTTTTTTTTCCTTTTTTTTATGTGTAGTATGAAGTTAATTATGGTATTTGTTATTTTAAATATTTAAAGTGTTATTTTCTTATGGGCAATGTTTTTGTAGAATTTTTTTTGTGATTGGGCCATAGAAAAAAATACAGCCCAGTTGGTTGGTTCCTAACCGATCCGAACCAAAAAAACCGGCCAGTGAACGGTTTGATTTGATTTGGTCATCTTCTGTCTTTGAAACCGCAGATTAGAAATTGATTAGGGCGGTTCAGCTTCAAAATTCGGCCAAAATCGACTGAAGTGAATTGCTAAACGTCCCTAATTTGGACCCTCCACAATTTTAATCCAAAAAAGTGTTCTTCCGCAAGTTCAATCCATTCTGACCTTCCCTAATTGTCTATTCCACAATTTTACCTTCAAATAGGTTTAACATTCTTCAAATATCAACCAAATTCATCAAAAGAGCACCACATAAAAATGCAAATCACATATGCATATCATAGTTACCCATTTCAAGTTCAAATGCATAATATTTATATATATGTACGGTTTTGCTAAGGCGCGCTCCAACCGTTACCGTAACGAAATTTTTGCTACAGTGCTCATGCAGCCAACCAAGCGAAGCAAAAATTCCGTTACGGTAACGGTTAATGCGCGCTCCGAAGCGTACCTTAGCAAATCCATATATATATATATATATATATATATATATATATACATATTTATACTTTTATATATCGAGCAGCTTACAACACAATCTCATAAATGTATAAATAATCACAACACAATAACTTCAAATGCATAAATAATCATCGAAGGAAAAAAAAAAGAGGGAAATTTAAATGGCCTAAAGAAAACTTACTTAGAGCTGTAGAAATTTACCACGAAGGTGACTTGGGCGTTGACACCTCATTGGTTCTCCGGCAATGACGATGCAAGTAGAAGTTAGACACTCATTTGAGGGTGGGTTGGTTGAGAGAAGTGCGAGTATTCGGTTTTCTTTGAGAGAGGAAAGGATTTATGGAAAAGGAAAGCTTGCTTGTTGAGAGAGGTGAGCTTCTCTTTTTAATGACTTCTTCGGCGTCAGCGAGCTAGCAGAAACGGGGGTGAGAGAGTCGAGTGTCGAGCTGCACCCAAGGAGGTTTGGAACTAAGTGGTCCATTCAACCTCTTCTTTGGTTTTAAGAGTCGATTGTTTAAGGGTTGTGGTATCTTTTCCATTTTTTGTCAACCGTTCAAATTTTTTAAAATTGGATACTTAATGAAAATTGGAATTCTCAAAAATATCCAAATTGAATCTGGTATTTCAATTATACCCAATTTGAGAAATCATTTCAATTGCACCTAAATGGGTAAATCAATTTTCACTGGGTATCCAATTTGTATGGATACCCAATTTTAAAAAATTCAAGTGGTTGACAAAATGGAAAAGACTCATTTGTCCTTATTGACTCAACTCTCTCCAAAACTGAAGAGGAAGTCGAATGGATCTCATTGTTCGACTTTCCTTAATTGTGCTCTGACACTCTTCACCTCGCATAACCCATTTCTTCTGGCTAGTCGGTGTCGGAGAAGTCATTATCTGATTATCTGTCAACACGAAACTTTCTGCTTTCCTAAACCCTTATCATCCTTTTCATCCACTGAATAGTCGCACCTCTCTGAAACAACCCCCCAAACGACTATCCATCTTTTTGCTAGCATGGCCATTACCGAAGAACAAGCTAGCAAGACACCTTTGTCAACAACACCGTCACTTTCGCTCCCAATAACATCCTTGACTATAGGTAAATTTCCTTTATGTTATTTAATTTCCTTTCTCCCCTTCGATGATCATTAATGGCTTTGAAATGACAGTGTTGTGATCATCTAGACATTTGTCTTAGTGTGATTGTGTTGCGAGCTGGGGTTTTTTTTGTTGCATTTGAACTCAAAACAATTGTTGCTTTTGATTGTGAGGACAACCCCTTTTTTTTTTTAAACAATGTGATATTCTTGATGTTTGTTGAGCCTATTTGGAGGTCTTTTTGTGGGATAAACGATTTGGGAATATTGGAATGAGTTTGGAATTGAGAAAGTAACTTTTCTGAATTAAAATAGTGGAAGGTCGGGATAATCTCGTGAAGGATCCGATTAATACTCCCGAAGGTAGTAGCCCGACCTTTGGGATAGTGTAATTATTAATATTAAATTTTATAAAATTATTATTATTAAATTTTAAATTAAATAAAAATTACTATTATTATTAATTTTTAAATTAATAAAAAAATAAATTATCACTGTACTTTATAATGATTTTTAATTATAAAATGTACTTTATATTATAAGTGTATAATATTATGATTTTCTTAAATTATAATGACTCCATCAATTTCTATCTATTAAAAATAATAATATTTATAATCATAATATGTTTTAATATTAAAATACTTTGTTTATTGAAATGAAAAAAAATTAGTTATATTGAAAACATTCTTATTATTTTATTTTCACTTTTAATTATAATTTATTTATTTAGGAAAAAAATTTATATCTAGTTTATTTAAATATAATCAATACCATTGGGTAAAGTTTTATAAAACTCATTTAAATAATAAATTATTATAGGTTTTTCTTTAAAATATTATATTTTAAGATTTAAATAATACCTTATGCGATAACAAATGTTTTGGAGTTTATTTTATTTATTGTACTCATGAAAAAGTAAAGATAAGTTTAATTTAATGATAATCTAACTTCTTCTTCTTCTTCATATATATATATATTTTTTTGATATTGTAAAGATATGGACCCTGGTAGAGGGAGCTGGATTACTTGCACACTCTTATGGTTCTTGTCGATAAGATTATGGGTTGTCATTGCAAGTGTACTTGGGTTGCCAAGGTGATTGACTTGGTGACACTCCACGGGGCACTAGAGCAATTTAGTAGTGCTTCATTAGGACACATGGTGAATCTACCTCGTTATGGTGGGCTTTTTTACTCCTGTGTTGCATTTCATACACTGAAATGGGAGTTTCATTTCTAGTGTGCTTGCCTTGATGAGATGTGGTTTCATATCGTAGGCTGCTTATATCGATTAGGGCATCAAGAGTATGCCCTAATTGCCTAACTTGAATTTGGCCTGGTAGATGTTAAGATTATAGAAAAAAAGTTGATGGCCAGCTCAACATTTGATCAGTTATTGGGGCCCGATCTACTAACCTGGACCTAGGCTTGGTGAAGTGGAAAGCTATGGATGTGGAATCTCTAGAGCAAAATAATATCCTCAGACTTGCCTATGGCATCATCATCAGATACTAGATACTAACCCGTGAGTTGTCAGTATTGATCTCATATTATGTATGTAGCATCTTGGAAAGCATGACACAACATGCATTCTAGAGAGTTGTCAATAATGATTCTCAAGTGAAGAAGAGACACTATATTGTAATTCCTTGGTATTACTGGTAAGACGTCCAATCTTATTTATATTCATATAACAATGACTTCGTCAATATTTGTTGATGTTTTTTCTTTCAATTTAGCAGTGGATGTACAAATACTTCCCATCCTTGCATCTGTATCTATGGGGTGATGCTCAATCTAGTGCTTCTACATAAATTAAATTAAATTACCATTCATAGGCATCTGCTCCCTCGCCGTATATGGAGCTAGATGAGTAGGAGCGACAGATGGTGTATTGGACTGATTTTGACAACCTTCCTTATGTTCCACCTATCTACTGAGGTGCTTTGAAGCCCAGCTTCTTCTGGGAGATCTTTCGATGTCAGGCAGTCCCAACTTCAACTATAGAGGTTAGTCTAATGATATTTGAATTAGTAATTGTAAATTAAATAGTCTAATGTTTTATATCTTTTTTTTTTTTTTTAAGTTAATTGCTCCGATCATTGGGGATGACAAGATCCCCAAGAACGAGCATTCTGAGGAGCAATTTCCCTAACCGAGGAGATGGGAGGGTTATTGTGTGAGAAGGACCGCCACTAGGTATGTATCTCTTTATATTTTAATAAATCAGGCATTAAATCTTACCAGGTAGTTACTGAAATTTCTCTTTAAATCATATTATGCTCTTGAGAGAGTAGAGAGACCCTCCCGTTCTCGTCCTAGTGCTAACCACATGATGGACCAGCTTAGAGCTTTATTATCAGAGTATACGGAACTTTACATTAAAAAAACATTTATTTTAGAAATGAGACATTCAATTCCATACATCCTAAAATAGAAAATGGGACAATTTCGGATGGAAGGGAGTACATTGTTAAGTTTACGTGTTATTGAATTATATGTTAGACTTCAATTGATTTTTTTTATTTTAATTTCATGAATATAATATAATTTAATTCACTATTAAGTTTATGTGATGTTTTTATTTGAATTTTATGTTAAGTTTCAGTTGATGTTTTTTATTTTAATTTCATGAATATAATAATTTAATCCATTACAAAGTTTATGTGATATTTGAATTATATGTTAGATTTTAATTGATGTTTTTTATTTTAATTTCATGAACATAATATAATTTAATACCAATAGGAGAAATGGGCATGACTCAGATACACCAACACAAATGGGCTCAAGCCCAGACCCTAATACCTGAAAGTCAGAGTCACGAGTTAAGAGGAAAGGTGGACAGTGACCTCCTAGTACCGACCTCCCAAGTCACTGACATCCAAAATGAGCTCAAGAGAGGTCTCACTGGACAGCGAACTTCGACCCGGTGAGCTCCAACCCGTCTCATACATCTTCCATGTTGCAACTAAATGTGCGCAACTTCTAACACATTTTGTGAACCTATAATCAATCTTTGCAACCTCCCAGAAGAAATAATCGAGACCTTCGACATCTACTGAAAGGTCGCAAAGTTGATTTAAAGGTCGTTAGCAAGCTTGTAGCTCTCTACTAGAGATGTGAATGACAAGATATCTTGATGCAAGAAAATTTTCGATTTCCTACAGCTCTTGAACGATCGACTTCTTCAGAAACAAAATTTGTCAAAGTTGGTTTTCAAAAGCTTGATGAGAAAGAAGATTGGATGTTTTTTGTGATCACTCATTAATAAAGAGCAGTTGAATTTTCAATTAAAGGCAATATGAAAATAGAAGAAAACAATGAAGCAAATTTTCGTTTTATTTTGGAAATCGAAGAAGGAATTCGAAAATAACAAAGTCTCATTATAACGAGACCCTAAAACAACTTATATATGGTGTTAACCCTAAACCTAATAGCAATAGAAAACGTAAAGGGAATAAGAAACGCAAAGGGTGTTAACAATAAACCTAATAGCAATAGTTAACCCTAAATCTAATAGCAATAGGAAACAAAAAATTAATAAACCTTAATTCGGCTATACGAAACAGAAAAGACTAAAATAACCCTAATTAAAACAAACCCCAACTAAAGCAAATAAACCCTAATTCAACTGTTGGGCCTTCTGATGGGCCTTGAAGCTGTTTGGACTGCGAACTGTTGTACCCTTTGCCGTAGTGGGATCCGAGCCAGTCTGGATTGAAGCAACCTGTGCCTAGGCCGCCTTAGCATGCACATCACCATCTTGGTTTGATTGGTCCTCAACATCCTTGAGTTGGATCGGTTCACTAATGTTCTCATCACCCTCCCCTTCCTCTGAAAACTCTTGTCCTCAAGCTCGAGTACTCACTTGCATAAGGGATCAAATGTTTGACATTAAAAACATCAGAAATGAAAAACATATTCAGGCAACTCCACCCTATAGGCATTGCCACCAAACTTCTCCAGCACCTAACAAGGACCGATCTTCTTAGGCTTGAGCTTGTGATAAACTCCTTGAGGATACCTCTCCCTCGACAAATAAATGCAGATGAGATCACCAACCTCAATAGACTGTGCTTGGCCTTTCTGGTCCACACTCGGTTTATACTTCGCATATGAGGCCTCCAACTTGGCCCTAATCGAACCATGAATTTCCTTCAATTCAGCAACTCTGTCATCAACCTGCTTCAACCCTTTTCCCTCGTTTTGAAGGCTATTTTCCACTTGTTTCCTGTTTTGGCGAACCATTTGTACAACCCTTCCTTCATTTTGAAGGCTATTGTCCACTCGTCTCCTTGCTTCATTCGGATTTGATGATATCCACTTTTAAAATTGATTTTTGTGAATACCTTAGCTCCACTCAATTGGACAATCATGTCGTCCAACCTTGGAATGGGAAACCGGTACTTCATGGAAATTCTATTCACTACTAGACTATCAACAAACATCCTCCATGACCCATTCTTTTTTTACACCAAAAAAGCTGGCACTACACATGAGCAGATACTCTCCCGTATGAAGCCTTTGTCCAAAAGATCTCGGATCTACTTCTTCAATTCCTCATGCTGCTGCAGGTCATCCAGTAATGAGCTTTATTTGGCAACACAGCTCCTGGAATTAAGTCAATACCGTACTAGATGTCTCAAAGGGGTGGTATTCTAATAGGAAGCTCATTCAGCACAACATCCCGGAAGCTTTCCAAAACTGATGCCAACTCCTATGGAACTTTCGGCTTCTGCTTCTCATCTTGGCCGAAACTCTCGGCCTTGCTTATCAAAGCAAAACAGACTTCTACCCCTTCTAAGCTCACCTCAAATTCCTTAATTAGCAAGCAGATCATGGCTTTTTGTCTAGCTGCATCCTTAAGTGACTTCAGAATCATTTTTCTTCCCTTCGGCCAGAGCATATACATATGGGTGTACCTGTTGTACACTGCCCGATTGTCAAACTACCAAGGTCATCCCAAGATTATGTGCATTGCATCCATAGGAACAACATCCACCATGATTGTTGCCTCATATTGTGGTCCAAAAGACAAATTAACTCTGCAGTGATGATTCACCTGGATATCTGAATCTTTGTTGACCCAACCGAGCTTCTAAGGATGAGGGTGGGGTTTGGTTACTAATCCCAACTTCTTCACAGCTTCTTCGGAAATCACATTCTTCCAACTCCTAGAGTCGATCCTACAAGTCTTTCTGACCACAAAGCACTCTGTCGTAAAGATATCGTGACGACGCTAATCTTCATTTGACTTGGGTGCTAGGCACATCCTTCGCATGAACAAACTCTCTTCCTAGGTGCAATCAGGGTCTATCATGCACATATCATCTTCTACATACTGCTCGTCTATTGGAAACTCCTCAGCATACTTCTTCTCCAAATACTCATCCTTGTACAACTGGGCTCAAGCCGTAGGGCACTCATTGGCATAATGCCCTAGGTTGTGACAACGAGTGTTAACTCGGCTATTGCTCTTCCTCTGCTGGGAACTTGACGCAATATTTGGCATGGGAGCTCTTGGTGGAGGCGCGATATTTGGTTGCTTCTCTACTGGTGACACAATCCTACTACTATCGCTAGACTGATTTGGTGCTAAACCTCCTTATGCCGGAAATCCTCGATTTTGCATGAAGCTTTTCTCCACAGCTTGTGCCTTCATGTGAGCATCTCCGACGCTATCAATTCGGTGAACAGACAAAGCATCTTGAATCAATAGCCTCAAACTGTGCAAGTACATGGTGAACAACCTCAGCTCTGGCTCTATCAACCAATTTCTTGCCACAAGCCGGTAGTACTCAGTCATATACTCCTCGACGTTGTGGCTTCCCTGCGTCAATCCATGCAATTTTGCATACAAGGCTTGCTCATGGTTCAATGGCAGGAACTCTCCATTCATCTCTTGCTTCAAGGCTGCCCATGAAGCAACTGGTTGCCTCCCATCCATGTATTGTCAGTAGTGCTGCATATGCCACCGCTCTATAGCAATATCTCTGAACCGAATGGTGACAAGCGAGACTTGTTCGTCCAAAGGTACCTTCTTTAGGCGAACAATATCATCCACCTGTAGGGTCCAGTCTACATACTCATCTGGATTCAATCCTCCCTTAAATTCTGGAATTTCAACCCAAAATCCAGCCTCCTATCTATTTAGATTTACCTCATGATTCGGTTGGCATTCGTGCTCAATTGGAGGAATCAAGTTGCGGTGATGTTGTTGCCCTCTTTGGATCGATAAATCATCAACATTGCCGACTTGCCCTTCTCTATTGTCGTGGAGACCTCCACGTTCTTGTCGAGGTTGAATACAATTTGGAGCTTCTGATTGCGCGATCATGGCCTATAGCACCTCCATTGTCTACTATTTTGTGCTACAATATCACGCAGAGAAGGTTCTTTGTTGTTTCGTTCCATTTCAAAAAATTTTTCGAAATACGGTTTTCCACATGCAAAGTATTCGATTTTGGTGATGGTGGTGACGAAAATCAGATGAAGCAGATCAAATCTTTAATACCAGTTGATGCAGGACAATTTTTGATTTCCTACAATTCTTGAACGAACAAATCTGTCAGAAATAGAATTTGTCCAAGTTAGTTTTTGAAAACTTGATGAGAAAGAAGATTGGATGTTTTTCGTGATCACTCATGAATAAAGAGTGGTTTGGGATGTTTTTTGTAATCACTCACGAATAAAGCGTGGTTGAATTTTCAATTCAAGGCAATACGAAAATAGAAGAAAACAAGGAAGAAAATTTTCGTTCTATTTGTAAAATCAAAGAAGGAATTCGAAAATAACAAAGTTTGGTCATAACGAGACCCTAAAACAACTTATGTAAGGTGTTAACCCTAAACCTAAAAGCAATAGTAAACATAAAGTTAATAGGAAACCCAATGGGTGTTAACCGTAAACCTAATAGTAATAGTTAACCCTAAATCTAATAGCAATAGGAAATGAAAAATTAATAAACCCTAATTTGAATATATGAAATAGAAAAGATGAAAATAACTCTAATTAAAACAAACCCTAAATAAAGCAAATAAACCCTAATTCAGCTGCTGGGCTAGTTCATGGGCCTTGAAGTCGTTTGGACCGGCGGACTGCTTTAGCTTTTGCTGGAGTGGGCTTGACTAGCACAGCCTATTCATCCGAGCTGGTCTGGACCGAAGCAACCTGTGTCTGGTTGCCTTAGCCTGCACATCAAAGTCCAAGTTTAATTGGTCCTCAATATCCTTAAGTTGGATCGGTTTGTTGATGTCCTCATCATATCCCAACTGAAAGAAACTCCAAAATTTTAGGAGCAATTGGCCGGATATGATACGATCTCACAATTATCCTAATTGCCTACCGTCACGTAATTGAAGAGCCCCAATCAAAGAGGTAACTCATTGGATTCAATAAATATTATCAAAACACACATAGTCAGAAAAAAGATAACAGACAAAAGACTGAGCTTATTTACTCAAGATTACTCTCTCGGAATATTGACATAGGCATCGGAGCTATTCCCCAGGCGACAGCCCACTCCGGTGACCTAATCCTTTTCTTCTCAGGTTGAGGTTACAAACGTCATCATGGTTCAGGGTGACTTTGAGGCAACTTCCGAGCTCTTTCAAATACATTATTAAGTTTATGTGATATTTGAAATATATGTTAGACTTTAATTGATATTTTTTTATTTTGACTTCATGAATATAATATAATTTAACCCATTATTAAGTTTGTGTGATTTTTTTATTTGAATTATATGTTACAATTTAATTGATTTTTTTTAAAAAAATTTATTAATAATATAATTTAATCCATTATTAAGTTTATGTAATGTTTTTTATCTGAATTATGTGGCAGACGATTGACAGGGAGATTCTTGTCCTTTGATGGGAATGAGCTTAGGAAGGTTTGCGATTGCAAATGTGAGCTAGAGGACCCTCACATGTAGCAGTTCCTTCAAGGGTTGCAACGAGGAGCGAAGGGGGAATCGGGAGGATACCCTTGCTCAAACCAGTTCGCTTTGGCTCTGCCTTACCTCTACGTAAGTACAAAATATATTTTATATCTTAAAATGTATACCTTACTATTTACAATAGAATATTGATTTTTAACCAACTCAAATTGTAGAGTTTGCTCCAAGATGCTTTCCGCACATCCTCTGCTACCGGGACCCTTGACCATGAGACCTATTAATTCGATGATGGCATCATTGGCTAGTTCAAGGGAGAGGAAAACGATGATGACGTTATGTGTTGAGAGATTTAGGAGGTAATAAATAGTGTTTCTATTTAAAGGTTTTTGTAAACTATATTTTATATTAACTGATTTAATATTTTCGGTGCATATATATTGATGCCCTGTTGCCTCCACCAACACTGGATATTATTAAGAATCTCGTTGTTAGGGGGCAACAATGACACTATATGATCCGAAGTCATCTTCCCAGGTGGTGTCCTGGGTAGATTTGATGGAGCCGATATGTAGGATGATGCCAAGCCTTCTACTACAGGCCGGATATTATTATAGGATGAGATGTATAGGGGCCCCACCTATCCAGTTCAGTACATCTTTCCTGGATCATAATGCTATCCCTCTTCAGCTTGATTTGAGTAGTTGCGTGGCATATATTGCATACTTCATGGCAACACTATTGAGATGGTAGGATCACACTGTGATGGAGCAGCAAGGAACCCTCACATAGTAGTCATTTTTATTTACATTGTAAATGTTTTGTACATTATGTAAATTATATAATTGAAAATGAAATTATGTAATAGTTTTATTTATATTATATTTTATGAAAAATGAAATTGTAAATTATATATGAAAAATTAGCGATATTACCCAAAACATTTCAGTCCCCAAGCTCAATCGATTGGTTAAGGGTGGGGAAATCAAATCCCTCAGAAATAATATACAAATAATTAAAAAGAATACAAAAATTTTTTTTTTTTTGGGGTGGTGGTGGTGGTGGTGGTTAGGATTTAGGTTTTGTTGAAACTGCCCAAGTCTCCAAGGTCAAACTAACCCTCTCCAAAGTCGAATTGACCCTTCCCAAGGTTGAAATTATTCCTTCTCAATTGTAATTCAACATGTTGTATATCATATTATCTTATTCAATTACATATTCAATCAAGTGAAGTGAATTTAGTGACAAACATGCATGTTTGCTAAAATAACATTACAAGTCATGAATTATGTCAACACCGACATCACCTTTTAAAAAATACATACTCTCATCGAAGACACTTACCTTAACATTAACAAAATCTCCCCCGTCGTTTTCCACCAAAGACATTTGTCTAGAAAGTCAAGATTATTAGGTGGATATTGGATCTTCATGAGTTCCGTCATTTGATATTGTCTCCTCTACTTTAGGAGTTGGGGTTTTTATATTGACTACATTAGGACAAATTAGACAGTTGTGTCCCCTTTTTTTTTTTTTGCACATTTTCTTCCAAAGGCATTCTTCACTTCGAGAGAGGAACCAACCTTCTTGTGGCCTTCCTACCTCCCTTCTATCAAGAGGAGCATTGACAACCACATCGTTCACACCTACAATTCTATTCAAAGTTGAACACAAGGGAACAGGCAATATGGAAGGTGCATATGTCATGTTCAATATTTTTGTGTCAAATGAATTACCACGACATAGAGTGTAGTAGTGATCCCTATTTCCCTACAAAAGAGACCAACATGGTTAAAGATTAAAAAAAAAGATGGGATAGGATTTTAAATTTATTTTCTAAAATATTATAAAGGAAAAGTCTAGTAATACCCTCGAAAGTTAGTTTGACCTTCTAGAGAGTTGATTTGACCTTCTGTAAGGTCATTTTAACCCTCCTCAAGGTCGAAATTTTCAATACCTAGTGACAGGAATGGCATGTTTACAAGAAATTAATTCTAATTCTCATCTCCGACAACCATAAGTCTTTTGAACAATATCGACAACAACATTTGCTTCTAGTGGTGGATTACCGATGACATACTCCATTTCTCTAATTGATGTAGTTTGCGACCTTTCTTGATCAACCTTCACAGCTTCCTTCTTAATATTAGGCATAGTAGTTGTTGCTTCTCAACTTTTGTTGAACCAAGTCTAACACAAATCCCTATAAAACTCATGAGCAGATGTAATAAGCAACTTTCGAGTTTTCTAGATCGCTTCATCGAAGGATTCCACAAGATTTCTTGTCATTTAATTGTATCAATTATTTGGATAGTAAGCACACTTGACCAACCTGATAGCCCTACCTCAATATCCAACCAACAATGAACTCCAAGGTTCACATGTTGAATGTCTTGAAAATAGTAGTCACATTTATGCTTATTATTGGCACATTGCAACATTTTTGAAAATCACTACAACCCAAAGATCTCTGCACTTTGTCTTTAAGTTTTCCTTCCAATGTCGATAACAAAAGGCTTGTGGAACCTCGGGATACAATCGAAGGATCAAGTGCACAAAATGACCACAGAAAGTGCTCCTCCCCGCATATGTATACTAGTCATTGTGTCTGGTATGACAAGCTATAAGAGGTAAAAGTAGGATGGAAGCTGTCGAAATGAGTCTTCTAGAGTTCCATAAGCTATGTCCTTTGCATGTTGTAAAGATCGTCAAACTTCGGTGTATCCTAGCTTCACCCCATAATTCTCTAGTATGTCTTGAATCATATTTTTAGGGGTGCGATTTGCACTAATGATTTCACCATAGTACATACGACCAATTGTTGATGCATTTACACCCTTGTTTTAGCTTTGTTGTACAGTTTGGAAATGCAAGTATGCCACGGGACAAACTTGTGAATCACCCATATCTAGTATCCATCTCTACACTGTGCACGAATCATAAAAGTGCAATCTTTTTTATTTTTGCATAGTGCCTCAAATCTTCCATCATCCAAAAGTATCACATGATAGAGATATTTGTTTTCAAGTGAATATTGATCGACTGCTGCTGTCAATTCATTTTTACTATTAAAACTTGCATCCTTCCTCATCGAACCCACTGGTGGAACAGTACATATTTGAAATAATGCACCTCTTCATTCTCACCCCTATCTATGTTTGTGAATTGAGTAGAAGGGTCTGCTATAAATTGTTCAAAAACTGTCGGGACATTATCATCATCAACACTGCAAATATGTTCTTCTTCATATATAATCATCATCATCATCGGTGTGAATATATCCGAATGTCCCAAGTTTATTGTTTAAAGGTGCGACTGTCCATTTTGGATTCCTTTCATATGCATCAACAAAACCGTCCCTTGTATGATCACCACCACACCAATGGATTCTTTTAATTCTGTTAACAAACACCATTTATTATCAGTTTCCCAATTCAAATACATGCTTATATATCTCCAATTTCTATTAATTTAATACTTCAATCAGATAATCTGGATGCAATTGAAATTTGTATGTTGAATTGGTTTAAATCAATCTTCATGCATTCTGTCATAATTCTCGGCAAATCTTCATAATTGATTTCGTTTGGTACAACTACTGGACGTGCCATTCCACTTAGAGAACCATCTTGAATATCAATTCTGATGTAATCCATTTTTGGAAAAATTCAAAGAAAAATATATTCAAAAAAATGTAAAAGAAATAATAGGAAAAAAGGGGGGAGAAATATCTTAATAAAACAAGAGAGAAAGGTCCAAATATATATATATATTTTTAAGAAAAAAACAAAGTCGAAATATTTATATAAAAAAAAAGGCTCAAAAGTTGAACTAATCCTTCGAAGGTCGAGATAATAATTTGGAAGGTCGATTCAACTTTAAAACAAAATCCAAAGAAAAATATATTCATTAAAATGTATAGGAAATAATGGAACAAAGGGGGAGAAATATAGTAATAAAACAAAAGAGAGAAAAAGAAGGGTGGAAAAGAAAGAATTTTGGAAAAAAAAGTGTCGAAATAAAAAACAAAAAAAGGGGTTCGAAGGTCAGTCTAATCCTTCAAAGGTCAAACCAACACTTTGGAAGGTCGATTCAACTTAAAAAAAAAAAAAATTACTCGAAGGTCGAAAAATAACTCTAGAAGATAGATTCATCTTTTTTTTTTTTTTTTGAAGAAAAAAAGGTAGAAGCAAAACTCCCAAAGGTCAGTTTGACACTTAACTCTTTTGGAGCCAAATCTAGCATAAATCAACAGCTAAACACTCTGCAACCTCCTTTCTTTCCTTTCTTACACCGAACAAATAACATAAAACGGACAAATACCAGTATCCAAAGACATTTCAAAATCAAAACAAAAGCATTAATCATCGCAACAGCAAAAATAAAAATAAACCTAACTCTCCAAACACCTAAAGACACTACTTTGGTGTTGTGGAAAAAAAAACAACTCTCCCAAACTCAATGCACCACCAACTAGTTTTCTTTTTTTTTATTCAACAGGGGAATGGGTTCGTTTCATGTTCCACTCCACCTAAGAAAACTTCATCAATGATGTAGTTGTAGTGTCTTTAATATGGTTCTATAGGCATGCAATGGTAATTGGGATGTTTTAAATGTTGAGGCCAATATAATAATTATATGTTAAAAGTGAATAAAGGTTTTTTTTTTCAAGGGTTAATTCTCCACCATAATCCTAAACTTATCACCAATATTCACAAATGACCTTTTAATTTTTTTCGACCCTACCATAACCCTCATCTGTCAAACTCACCGTCCCATACACCTCCATCAACTGAACCCATTAACTCATTAACAAAAGCACCCACTTATAGCCCACATGTCATTCATAGGGGCTCTTTTGCCTATTCATTTTTGTATTCCTTACTGGAGCCCAGATTGCCTCAAGCTTGGCATAAGAAATGAACAACGGGAGTAGAGGTGTCAAAAAGGACCAGACCAACCCAGCCCAAGCCCACTTAAGCCCTAGAAGACTAGCCCAACCCTCACAAGCCCAAGGGCCCCCACCAAATTCATTCAATGTCAAATTCCTATAACTTTGGCAAACAATAGTGAGTGAAAAGTGAAAACAGAACTTTGGCAAAAGAGTTAGGAGCCAAAAGCTTCATCATTTCATTGATAGAGAGCTAATCGTCAAATAAAAAATATGTTTATTCTAAAACCTGAAATCAAGCCAATGATGTGATCAAACCAATAGTCTATGTAAAAAAAAAGTCTTTCTTAATGTTTTTAACTGGACAAATTGATATATCTATACAAGAAGTTTAGCACATAGGCATTGTAATCTCCTGTCTAGTTCTATCTATTGAAAGCTTTATCAGACAACAAAAAGGAAGTAGCACCCACAAAATTAAAACACATTATCAAATTGATAGAACTTGCTACCTTCCCCACATATATATTTAAAACAAAATCCTCCTGATTCCAAAAGCTTCCCTATAAATATATATATATATATATATATATTGCCACCAAAGACGAAATGGTTGATGCTAGAAATCCCTCTCAAGTTTCTAATTTACAATAGCCATACTGACTTGCCTTACTTTAGGAATATAGTGGTGACCCAAATTCTTTTGTCTGCCAGTGCCATTGCCAAAATTATGGTTCCATGATCCATCAGTCAAAGCAAAATCTCCTAAAATGGTGTTAACAATCAAGAAGATCTCTTGACTATCCTTGGCACCTTCTTGCCCTGTTTCAGCAAAAGGGATGCTGTGTCTTAGATTGGCAAATCAAATTGGAACAAGAAACAACGGATTATTCTCCATTAGTATTCTATGTCAGGCCAATGAACCTTATAGTAAAATGCAAAGACAATTCTAAATTCCACACGAAATCTGTTAACTATGGCATCAGAAACCGAGGGAATGGAAAGGGAGCTAGCTACCGCAATTTTTCGCGCAAACCTTCACTTGTTTCTGACCCGAAAAAGCCATGACCATCAAAGTTTTCAAAGTCAACACAAAATTCATTCCCCTCAAAGTTTTGTATTCAAAGAAAACAAGATTTTATCTTATTAACCATGTTTTAAATATACATGTGCATAAGACTGAATGTCCACCGATTTTATATGATAATCAAATACAACCGCATAGAGAAAACAAACGTTGTCGTACTTCATACTCTCTGTAGAATTTGCTTCATCATCCACCTAAGACCATAATCATACAACCTAAGAAATGTAAAGTTCCAGTCTTTTTCTAGTAGTAGAACGACATACTTTTATGTCTGCACGCACATCCTAAGTCATAGTTGAGATTCAAGCAAAAGCCCACACATCCTAAATAAATCATGGTGGTTTCTTCTCTATTTTATTTATACATCAATCCTTTTAGACTTCATGCAGCTTCAGTTTTTTATCACGTCACCAAACAACAATGAATTGAAGAATAAAGAAGATGCTGCTACCGCGGGCGATTGAGGTGATTAGATAAAGTGAAGAAAAGAGAAAAATTCAAAGAGATGATTCAAATGAATGAATTGAAGAATGAGGACGATTAGACAAGAAAAGAAGAGCTGAAGAGTGAAGAAGAATTTGGAAGACTGGAAAAATTGGGAAATTGGGAAGGTTATTATTGAATTAATAATTAATAAATAAAAATAGCCCTTGGACCAGCCCAGTCCTAAATTCAAAGGGTTCAACCCAACCCGACCATGTTTCTTAAGGGCCTTCAAATACCTAATCCAAGCCAATCCTTTTAAAAGGACGTAATTCCCAAATATATCCAAATTGGTCCCAATTTCAATTTTACCCACTTTTTATAAACATTTCATTTCTACCCAAAAAGGTTGACCAAATTTCATCCTATACGCAAATTGACTTTTTAACATTTTTGGGTAATAAAAATTACCCTGAAAATTGGAAATTATGCCCTTACCCTTTGTTTCTCAAGACCCAAATCGAGGATCGAGAAGCAACTTTTCATCTTCTTCTCAATTTGATACACAATTGTCCACTACTTCTCGAAAGTCGGATCATAATAATTCACTGGATAACTCAACTCACTTTCATTTTCTTTCCACACCAAACCGAGTAGCGGCCCTCATTTTCATTTTCTTTCTTCCTTCCACTCTCATTTTCTTTTCCCTTCTTCCCTTCTTCCACTCTCATTTTCTTCACTTCTTCACTCCCTCACTCATCGACGAGAAGCTCCACTCCCTCACCGGCGACGGTCCTTCTTCACTCCATCACCTACGCGGCTCTTCCTTCACTTCCTGGTAGGTTTTCTTCACTTGAATCTTGATTTTGTGTGTTGTTTAACTCCGATTTTGTAGTTTGTTGAAAGCATGGATTAACTGTATTGTATTGTGCACGGGTCTTGAATGTTAGGTCTCGAATAGTTGTAATTATGTCTCGAATGGTTTAAGTTGGGTGTTGATCGGTTGAATTCTCTAGTTCTTGGTCTCGAATGGATGGTGCATAGGTTTTGAATATTGGGTCTCGAATTATTGAATTTGTGTCTCGAAAGGTTTATTTTGGATGTCTAATTGGTAAATTTGTAGGGTCTCGAAATTGGCTTATTGGGTCTCGAATTGTTGAATTTGTGTCTCGAATGGTTTAATTTAGGTGTCAAATTGCTAAATTTGTATATAGTCTCGAAATTTGATTGTATGGTCTCGAAATTGTCTCTCGGGTCTCGAATGGTATTTTTTTGGTCTGGAAATTTACTATGGTCTCGAATGACTTTTCTTTGGTCTAGAATGGGTTCTCTATGGTGGGTCTCGAATGGATTGTGTTGGGTCTCAAATTGGTTTAATTTGGTCTCTGGTCTCGAATTAGTTTAATTTGGTCTTTGGTCTTCAACGGCTTGTGTCAAATTGTTAAATTTGTAGGGTCTCGAAATTGTCTCTAGGGTCTCAAATAGAATTTTTTTGTCTCGAAATTTACTATGGTCTCGAATGACTTTTCTTTGGTCTAGAATGGGTTCTCTATGGTCTATATTTTGTTGTCACAGGTCTCGAATGGATTGTGTTGATCGGGAATTGGTTTAATTTGGTCTCTAGTCTCGAATGGCTTAATTGTTGTCTTGAATGATTGAATTTGGTCTAGAATTGTTTAATTTTGGTCTCGAATAGGTTAATTTTTGTCTCGAATTTTATACATTGTGTATCTCCTATCTACATTATGTCTGGAAATCATACATTGTGTCTGGAATTATCGACATTGTGTCTTGAAATATTTATACGTTGTGTCTAGAAATAATATTATTTATTAATTAATAATAATTATAATATTATTAATTAATTTGAAAGAGATAATTTATTTTTTAAACGTTGTAATAAATGACATTAGGCTATAGATTATAGATCCCACACAGCATGTCTTTAAGCTTCGACACGATCCCGACGTCCCTGACTGGAGCACGCTTTGCTCACATGCTAAGTATTCGATGGTTACACGTACTGTGGACCTGCTACGGCATCATGGGGCACTATAGTGTTTTTGGACGGGTCCCTTCGGATACATGGTGGATCTTCCCCATCATCGTGGAGTGTACAATGCTCGGGTTGCCCAACATATACTGAGACGGGAGGTAATTTTGGAGTGTGCCCCCCGATGAGATGTGTTTTGTATATTTGATTAGGGGCTCGATCAAACACATCGGCCCAAGGCCGTGGTTGCGACCGCGGCCGCAATTGTACGATCACCTTACACCATCCCAACCCATCACATTGAGTCATCCCGACAACAGAAAAGGCCAAGGACAAGAGGCGGGAGGATGATTCGAGTGTTGGAGGTGCAGAGGGAGATTCCTGCTCTTGTGGTGGATCCCTACACCTTCTACCAGACACGGTTGGATGCCTTCTGCAACATCGAAGCTTCAAAGAGGTAATTCACTTTCTTTTTTTGATTAACTTGCATTTTATAACTTTCTCGTTTCATAGTCTAACTAAATTTTTGTCATAGGCACGCGACTGGGCGGTGTGGCTCATTTGTCAAGGAAGACATAAAGAATGTCGGATCTATGTCATTTCACATCGAGGATGATCAGGTTGACCATTTCATGATGAGGTTGCGAAGAGTGACGAGGGAGGCACCATCACTTTATCCCTCCAGAGCCTGCTTCACATTCGCTCGGGCATACTTCTACGTACGTAGTTAAATTTTACATTCACCTCTATTTCATTTATGCTAGTTAGAACTGTTAGCCAATTTGTATACACAAGTATACGTATCGTTAACAAGTAATAAAGTGATCAAAAGAGTATCATCCCACAAAGAGTTTTATGAATTTAAACAAGTACCAATCACTAACAATCAACTTTCTTCCAAGTTAAAGGAATCACAAAGTTGAGTTTTTGAGATTTAAAACTAAAACAAAGCCATAAAATATTTTAGGAAAGATTGTTGGATAAAAATCCCTGGATTACAATTTCATCAAAGACAAATTTAAGTGAGAAAAATCCTTTTCAACCAATGATAATTATGCAAATTGATTAACCGTGACACATAAATTCCTTTAATTCCCTATCAAGATATTAAAGAACTTACCCAATCAATTACAAAAGTTATATGTCTATGCCAATGCAAAAAGAATGAGTAGATAA